>JAQGAK010002837.1:0-17747 GCA_034696945.1 Lipothrix lubbocki
TTTTTTCCGAATCTAATTTTCGTTTTTGTGGAAGAGAGTAATCTACAATGTTTCTTCCTTGAATTCAAATTTCCCTCTCGTTTTGTTGCTAGTATATACCTGTATTTATATTTATAATTTTACGATGCATCTTTACGAATAAGATGAAATAATAATAAGTAATAAATATGTCAGAAAATTATTTGTTGGTATTAATTCATTATTTTCATGAATAACTTAAGCTAAAATCAAAATCTCGCATGATCTTGTTTGACCCTAACACTGACGAATGGGTTGTAACTCCAAGATGACTAATTTCACAAAATTTTGAATGATCAGTAATAATCCAGCATTTCAGAGGACATAAGGTAAAGCATATTAAAATAAAATAATTATTAAGGCAGTCCAGAAAATACAAATGAAATATTGAGACTTGAGACAGCTTTGAGAGGCAGGCGATTTAAGAGTAATTACAAAGTAGTCACAAATGATGCAAGAGACATCTTGTGAGCAATCTTATCAACGTGATATTCATTAATGTTGAGGAGAAATTAAAACCGTTTTAGCGTGTGAAACCTCTAATCACATTTACAATTATGCTTATTTAAGTTATTTATATCCCACAGGTAACTCCAAGGTAATAAAGTATGAGTGACTGATTCATGTCATTCTCATTATTCAAAGTAATCAGGAACAAATTAGCTTAACAGCGGAGTTCTTCCTAATAGTTCCATGTTTCCGGCATCTAAACGTTTGCTTCATCTATATATAAACAAACTTTCGTGATGTTATTTGGACATCTGCGATAAAGTGTTAATTATCAACCGAGTTTGTCAAAATTAAGAATACACCTATTACATGCGTGTCTGGAATAAGTAATAAGAACTGATGTGAATGGTTTTTCATTTATTTAAACAAAACAATAAAGTAATACATACATAAACAAGCGGTATATGTACAAAAATTTCCATAATATTACTGATTGTCGACCAAATAAAATTATGACAAAAGTTCATATAAAATCATTTTGATTCATGAGCTATATACTCATCAGTAGTTATTTCAATGATTGCATAGTTTTCACAAATAGGAAATTCAAGAATAATTATTATTATAGTTAAAGAGTAAATTATTAGTACATATTTTGTCTACAAAATGTACATAAAAGAGCTTCTTAGGAAGAAAATATTTAGAGAACTTAATTTTATAGATATGCATAACATTATTATTAAATGTTTTTTTAGAAATTACATCAAGTGTTTTAGAAAATGTTTTAGAAAATGTACATGTATATCAAATAGAAATTATTATACAGAAAGAATTAAAAATCCATGTAAAAAATATATTTTTTTAAATCCTGCATACAATATATATATTTTTTTTAATTTTACATAACTATATAGAAAATATTTTGGAAGATATACATATGTACAATGTGTATACAACGTATTTTTAAAATTCTACAGAAAATGTGTAGAAAATTTAATTTTTCAAATGAACACCAAAGGTGGTTGGACATATTATAATGTCTTTAACAATGTACAAAAGGGATACAAAATGTATAAAAAATATGCATATTATTTAAATTGTATTTTCTAAGTTGTATAAAGATATTTATATTAAAAATAATATATTTATATTAAAAAAATATTTTTGAGATCTTTTTTTGTTGAACTAGCTACTTGATTAGATTTTTTTTCACAAATTAAATTAAATATAATTGGATAAAGTATTAAATGGAAAATGTAATATATGTACATAAGTATACGTAAAGATATACAAAAATGAGATAATAATAAGAGGAATAATAAATGAGAAAATATATTACACACGTTCGTAAATACACCCCGATATTTAACCGCCAGACGAGCTTATAAAAAGCAATTTTTGAAGTACAGTAGCTTACTCACGTTAGGAAACACCTCCTGAATGGCTTCCAGAGAGAATGGATACCCAATGTCTTCAACCAATAATTTGTTGACGGTTTCGCAAGTGTAGACTCCTGGGGTCGACAGAAATGTATCTAGAACCTGAACTGTGTTGTCACTTTGACTGTAGCTTTGACGCATATCGGCTTCAACCAAGAGTAGTTGAGGAAAGACTTGAGCAAAATTAATCACTTTAAGTAGCATAAAGTCTTTGGTGACACTGCGACTTCGTGAGAAAGAAACAACGAGATGTACCATGGAAATCAATGGTGGGATGTTGAAGGTTCCAATACAGATTAATTGGGGCAAAGTGACGTAGAGATTTTGTAAATAATTGAAGCTACTCTTCCCTAAAAGACAACAAGCTTTCTCCAGTTGCTTAATCCCAGGGAGTTTACTCGTGGTGAAGTCCAGCGACACAGCATCAACTTCCGGTTCTTCCTCCAGGACTTCCATAGGCCCACTACTTCTGGAGAATAAATTTTGCTTCATTATTTGATATGTAGCGGTTAAAAATTCGATGCCGCTATGTCTCTTGATATCAGGAGGAACGTAGCCAGTAATGCTTTCGAGTTTTGGGGCTGAGGTGACTATTTCTGAGATCATATTGAAATTAAAATGATGAATCCCGGACTGCATGTTGTTGAAGAAGGGTACAGTAAGGTTTTTCAAACTGGGTAACCAATCCTTGCGATCATTGACTTGTATATTTAAATGCTCCCACATACTCTGGACTTTCAAGGGCATAGCTTGTATCTCCAGCGTTATGAGTTGACTTGATTTTTCTGCAAGGATCCTTTCGATGAATCTTGCCGCTGGACATTTTAGTTCCCTTTCAAACCAAGCTATGCTCACGGATTCGAATTGAAATTTATCAAATAAAGTTGAGTACAGTTCACGAACATTCCCTCCATCTCCAATGCATCTGAGTGAGCAGTAGTCCGAGATTGGATAAGAGCCTGGATAGAGGCAGAAATCCATCCCGTTGAAAGGAATGTAAGATGAGTTGGAAAAGGAGTCGTTCAATCGCTTTAAGGTGACACAAGCTGCGGCACATTTCTCGGATGTGATCCTAACCTTCCCCTTGGTGAGGTTCCACATATATTGGCGTGACCTCTGAGACCAGAACGTGTTCACAAGGGAGCAGTTGAGGATGTCCTCCTTCTGCAAGTACTTCCAAATCTTGTCGAATATCTGCAGAGAATAGTAATAGAAGGGGAAATTAAATTAAAAGCACTTAGACAATAAAAATCAAGATTTGCGTCAATAATACTATAAATCGTCCATTGATCTCAGTACAAAAAGTGGCCAAAGACTATCAAATTAATATAATAACCGATTGTACGGGCTTCTGCTAAATCGATCCTAACAAAACTATTATTATTAATACGATAATTGTATTAATTATAAATAATTATTATAGCGTTTATTACCAAATGAATTCCGAGGGCAATCTCAACCAGACCTTCCGAAACACCTTCGGAACCAGTTGAATCACTCATGCTGAATTAACTTTACTGACTGGAACACAGCGTGGAAATACGAAGAGGTACAAATGACTTTGGCCTAAGGACAGCTTGTCGGGGTAATATAATTACGACTGTATACTCCTTGAAGGTTGAGAAACTTATGGTGGTTACTTGTAGGTCTTTACTCTGTGAACTCCAGAACTCATCTGACAATTTCTTGCTGTAATGATGGTATTTCTGTTATTTCCCTCATGCCATATTTTTGGAGTAATCTGTTTGTAAAAATACGGTCAAGCTATTAATAGTTAAAGGCTTAAGTGGTTGACTTTGATTATCCAGCTCTGTTGCCCCCAAACCATATTATTTATAGCTCAATAGAAGGACTCCTCACCTGACTCACTCCCGAGAAAAGTGTCCACGCCAGCAGCAGGGAACTATTATGACGCCAGGAATAAATACACTTTCCAAAGTACCTCATTGAAGTGAATGGAGTGATGTGTCCATACGTGGAAATCCAGAGGTGAAGGGGTACTGGGTAGACATAATTCTGGAAATTTTATTCAAATTACCCACTGGACTAAGCTTAAGTTTTAAAATAAAAAAACCATAGCTACAAATAAACTTTACTATGCTGTTACTCCTCTCTATACTTTCAAACCTCCTGAATCACATGTTGTTTCCAGAATGCAACAATATAAATAGCAATGAAAATTTACTTTGGACTGAAGCTAAATCACTTACTCTCGCATCTTCATAAACGTAGCACGGGACTACATGATTATTATCATGCGTGTCAGTACAATCACATGTTAACTATTTGCAATGCAGTTAATGCTATGTTTATTATTATAGTCACGAAACATTATCTATTCTTGGTAGCAAAGTGTTAAAGTACAATTAGTCACTCGATAAGAATCATCTCATATAAATGTACATATGTATATAACGTATCAGCATTGCAACAAGCACTCATGAGATTATCTGTATTTCAATGGTAACTTTTATTATTAATTTGTCTGGGATACATTTTATAAATATAACGACAGTATGAATAACTCTGCTATAAAAGATTGTGTTATGTGATAAAAGGCTCTAATACACATATAGATACATAATATATTTTATATAGAAAATTATTTGAAAAATAATAAATTAGATTGTAGAAATCATGTTGGGGACACTTTGTCCAGAAGCCAGTATAGGAAAGGCCTAACTGGCTGCAGCCTATTGGACGGATTAATTTCCTCTTCATCAATTGATCTTGGACGGATCGTTGCTGATTCAGGTTCAAGAAATTTATCATGAACATTTTTATGTGACTCTGTTTTCATGTATCGCATATCTCCCGAATTCCCCGTATCCTTGGGCAAGAACGAGTAACTTTCATAAATGGAGGATGAGGAATGACGCGACCAGCTCGTGGTCTGCGGCAGACTTGACACAAAGTCAGAGGAATAGCTATTTTGAATAACTCTTGTGCTGCTGGTGACACTGCCCATGTTGTGATAAGATCCACTGCTGGACATCCGATTCCTTGGATTTGTCCCGGAATTACAATGCATACCCTTGTCTTCTATAGGATGATGGGCTATATTAGACTTCCGGCGGTTGTTCCTACACTTATCAGCATTTGGCAATTTTGAAGTAGTACGACGTGGTCCAGAACTACGGGCTTTGCTCATATGGACGTCCGTAGGTGGACAAACAGACTGAACAGGTGCGGTTTTACCCTTCGGAATTCGAGCTGTCGTTTCGGATGGAGCCAAGCCATACAAATTACCAGGCTCAAACTGCGTTGGTATTCTACTGGACCCTGTATCCCGAGAGACTCTTGCATGAGAACTTTCAGTAGGCAAAGGGGTTAAAAGATGACCCTTCATACTCGAACTGATGGGTCTCTGTACCCGCAGTCCCGCACTATTTTGCCTGTTGTCATAGTTTATTGTGACGTTACTCGGATATGCGAAATTATTATATTTATTCGGCTGAAACTCTTGGTAATGATTCCGGTTTGAAATCCTATTCACACTGGGTGTTAACATTGAAGGAGGAACTTGAAGGGTTACTATATTTCCGTTCTCATTCGCATTGTCATCTTGGGCTTTCCCTTCCTCTGGATTCCTCTGACAGTCAGCTAACCAGGAAGTCACAAATAAGCAGCTTCTTTCAGGATTAGGTGTACTACAATTAGATTGCGAACTAAATGAGCCAGACTCGGGACTTGTAGAATCAAAAACAACGGAGCTTTTCGGTGATATTTTTTCTTGAATTTGGACTGTATTGGGTACTGGGATTATATCAATCTCTGCGAACCTACAAAAGAAAATATATATGAAACAGAGGAATAAGAAAATTGAAGATAAAAAATATGAGCATCAAGAGATTATCATATAAAAAAATAGAGTATTGCCGGCATAGTAAAACAATTGCCGCTTCAAAGTAAAATGTCATTCAACCTCATGAATCTGGATAGATCTTGCTTGGTAAAGGCTCGTCTCCAATGAAGACATTCTTCAAAAACTTGCACAGGCATATCCATTGGTTTCTCCACAGTCTCACTGATACAAACTTCTTGAATGTCCTCCCACATCAAAAATATTTTCTGGGTCAGTTCAGCTTCCACTGCCTGCACAATACAATGATATTGGATTTCAAGAAATTATTTATGTCATGATATGAACATCCATATTAATTACCGGACTGAGAAAGTTGCAATAATTTCCCAGGTTTGACAGTAGAATAACCAAAGGCTGTCATGTAAATACACATATTTTAGTAGGCAAATGCCAACATTAAACTCACGTCTTCTGCCCATGATATTGAGCTACTTGCAGAACTGATGTTCGTAATACACCTAGCGGTACTATCATCATCAGTTGAGACACTGTAGTCTTTAGCTTCAGTTAGTTTTGAGTGTGGTTTCGAAGTTCCCAATTGCACACGACCTCCAGTTACTTTATCCTTCTTCCAACCACCAGGCTTACGGTCATTAGTGTCTGTTGAATTACTGTCCACATACCACATGCCTGTGGCATCTGCAGGTTCAGGATTCATTCCGAAATCCTTTTTATCCAAACGTGTTTCCTTTTTTATTAGAGTCATTTTAGCCCGATGTTGATGATTTGTTGTGGCTGCTTATAACCATTATTGCCGTTTACAATGAATTCTGTTGGACACACAATACAATCGTCAACAGTTAAATTGCTTTCAGCTTAAAAAGGCGTAAAAGTACAGCCTGATGATCCTCTTCAGTATTAAATGCCCTGACTTGCTAATGCTAAAAAGTCTTGTAGGAAACAACAAAATTATGGAAGAAAGAAATAACAAAGAATGTGCAATAACGAAGAAATGCTATTGCACCTTGGTTGGAACTGGAAAATGTCAGTACTGCACCAGATCTAATTAAATACTACATGGATCAATATTCGTTTAAAACGAAGTACTTACCAAGGCCATTTGAAACAACGTTTGTAGAAGCTGTCATTCTTGCAATAGCAAATTTTGCTGAATTCTACACATGATTCACTGAAGAAAGTTGGTACTTAAGAAATTGATACTTAATAATGACTAGTATTGGAACATGATTGCAATGGATTAGCTGAATAAAAGTAATTTGATATGGTTGAGCTGAATGCTCTTCGTCAATTTTATAGAAATCGCTATGGAAACATTACAAATATAACAATTCACCTTGTATTGTAAACGGTCAGAGTCAGCCGTATAAAAACTTGTCACATCACAGAGGAGTAGGACAGTCACACTTGTTCATGCACCTTGCTACTTACTTCAGCAACTGTGTAGTGTGTATTTGTATATGCAAAAGTATGTATGCTAACACTACAGATACAACAAGGTAGTTCGACGATACCCGGAAAACCCGGGTAGAAGTTATAGGGTCGGTTGCCTGGGAATATGAAATACAAGGGGGGAAATTGTTTTGATGCATAAGTGTAAATATATTAATGCTGACTTTGCTCCAAACCATGCGTACCGTCCTATTGTATGAGTCACTTCAGTGTCGTCAAATGCTCTTTGCCCGACCGCTGCCTCTCCAGCAGTTCGGTCGGTGTCGGAAACTTCGGGGAAGTGGATTCATCCGTGGTATTAGCTCTCGTGTACGACGTGGAAAGAACCCCTCCGTATGTATGTATAACTAGATGTTACGTATATAGTAATGTGAATCTGTAAGGGTATTTGATCTGGAGATCACATGTAGAAACTACTGAACTACGGGGAAAATTGTGATCCAGCGAGACCTTCTTCTAGCATATTTTCCTATAGTTTTCCTTCGTCTGTTAGTGTATTTATCTTTAAGAAGGTGTGCTAAACTTAGATGGACAAGTCAAGTAAAAGTTCAAATTAGGCCAATGTGCATCACGTCTTAGCACTTCAAGTGTTGTAAAACTTTTTTCTTTTTTGACTTGTCCATGTGTAAGAAAAGAAAAGAAAACGCTACTACAAGTCACAAATTAGGCCACCATGGATTTTCATTTCTTACAAGATTTCGATCTCAATAATGAGAATTAGTGTTAAGATCCATCAGAATTAGTTAGAAACTTATCGTGATCTGTAATGTCAGTGTAAATAGGGAAAATTACATATTACCCATTCCAGTTTTTGTTGTGATATAGCCGAGATATAGTGGTGTAGAGGAAGAAGATTGTGGGAATGTATGCAAAGAGAAGCAATAACAAATAATAACCTACTATTTCTGTGAATAGAAAAAATGCAAATTGTGATAACTACGATGAGAAAAAATCCCGACTTCACACATAGACAAGTCATTCATGATTATAGGTTGAGAGTATACAAAATAATATATGCAGAAATAATATAAAATACTTAATTTTTACTTCCCATCATCTTCCATGCAGGCAGGCACGAAGAAAAGATACATTTTATTCTCAATGCAGATCATGTAAATACTTAATAATACAGGTCTGACAGTGAGGTGAACTGACAGCGAATAAAGGTTGACTGCATGGCCAAGAAGACAGTTACAATAACCCTATCTCTGTAGCAGGAGTTGAGGGAATGCTTCCTTCTCTCCAACCGTAATCATTATCACTAGCAAAAGTTTGCGATTCATCTCAGAACAGCAGACTCGGCATCAACAATAGCAAAAGTTAAAAGCCTTCTGCAATTCCACAACTGCAGACCGAAGGGAAGGTAGCAGGTGTGCTTCTGAAGGTATATACTACGCGTAATTAAAAACAACGGCAGCATTTAACAATTCAAAGAGGCTTATATGCTTTTAGTAAAAATCGCCTTAAATACTTCCAATTTTGATACATTGCTGTTCCTACGACATACAGAGTCTTAACACATGCTATACTCATCTTCTTAAATATTCCGACACTATACAATTTTATTATAAGATTGAGTCTCATTCCTTGTATGTATACGGATTTTCTTGGAAACTTTAAAGCCTGAAGTGATAAAACTGGAGAATTGGATTTTTTATTGTCTTATTAGCCAACTTTGAGTGTCTGGACTTGTGCATGAAATATATTACCCAATTGGTTGTTTGTTTGAGCGGGTGCGGAACTTGTGCAGTGCATGGGTCAATGCATTTCCGGCGGATCTGCTGGTAGAAGTGCGGAATCATTCCTAAGAACATCATCTCAAGAACTATCTCTGCCCAGCTCGGATCCTGCTGAGTCTGAAACACCTAGCACTTCACAACGGACCAGAAATAAGGTTACAATTGTTTCATGCTTATATACATAATTAATAGATTTGTTACAACTTGTAACTTACCACCAATAGGTGTATTTACATGTAAATTTACCGTAGGTATCATCTTATTTCTTTTAATTGGATGACCAACTTTACCATCAAGGAAGTTATTACAGATAATCTGTAGCATTGGTGTATAAGAAGTAATAAAACGTTTTGATTCAGCAACATCGGGAATGTATTCCACTTTATATTTTTAACCATTTCCTTGTAAGTGCAGCAGGTCTGAATCGAGACTAAAATATTAAATGCAATTTGCGATAGACATTACTATATAATTTGGATGCGCAGCAAGGCATACTGATGAAATTGGTTTAGAACACCCGGAAAACAAACTAATAATAAAGATATACATACCATATAGATAGCATGTGCTCCTCGCGGAGAAGCTATAATGATATGAGTGCGTAAAGGGAATTTATGCATGAAGTATTTTACAGCGTGTATTCTGCCAAAAAGGGCAAATTTTAAATTTATATTTAACAGCAGGAAATGGTAACGATGCTACACTATTTACATTTTGATGCATTTTTAAAGTGAAACTGAATCATAAGTGAAGATTTCACCTGTTCAAAGATACTTCAATATATTTACACACACAGTATTATATTCTCTATACATGTCATTGTACTCCCATACTGTAGTAACCTATCTCAGGACAATGCTTGCAGTTTAGCTAATGTTTTATTTTATTCAAATATTTCTATTTAGTATACTTGGTTTGCATGTGTGTATGAAGGATGTCAGTAGGTAAGATATTTAAAATGACGTGGATGAAAATATTGTTTTATGTGTTAACTCGTTGACTGATGGTCAACGCCTTGTTCCAAGTACGGTGCATAATAATATTTTCCCTGTGAAGAGTAACAGTCGTCGTTGGGAATGCACATGATGAAACATTTGAGTGTGCTCAAGTACCTACTTATTCAGTCGTTTAACTATAAAGTGTTGGAACAATTTACAAGAGGACCATAAAATGACTCGTGGTTACTCGAGTTAGTGTGCTGATCGAAACAAGTTAAAATTTTTTTCACGCGTGGGGATGCATCTGACACAAGCATCACATCTGATATTTTTCTATAACAGTCCAAGAATTATCATAAGTTTATAGAGTAAATAAATGAAATCAATGACTATGACCAGAAGCATGATTCTATTTTTGTACAATGGTCTATTTATACCTTGTAGGACATTGATATTTATTTTATATTTAGTATAAGTAAACACTTGCAGCAGGGTGTCCTCACATAGTCAACAGATTGCTGACGGTTAGGGAAAAGCCTTCAAAGTTCAAAGTGTATTTGCAAATATACTTCATAATGGTGAAATATACTGTAAATGTATGATTTGTTGGATTATCTGAATATGTTTGACTTCATTGCCCGTCATTGCGTGAAGTTAGTTTAATTAGCAATAATCATATATACGTACCACTGATAGTTATTATTTCATCATTCATTAAAATACAGCGTAATATCATTGGCTCTCAGGATGTAAAATAAGGAATTTATTTATGTTAATACAATTTTAATGTGATTGCGCTCGAACTTTGGTTCAGAAGCGAAGCAACGCCATAAACTTGTTGCCATTCCAGTCAACTTCTGCAATATACACACGCTTAAGTATGTACGATTCCAAGTTTAGAAGTTATCCTTCTATTTCCATTAACAATAGAAGGATCGTCAAAGTATATTTTTTGGTTCCCACATTCTACAGCTTTCCTTGCAATTAATTTCCTCGCAGATTTGCAAAGGTTCCGTGCCTATAAGTACATACGTATATAAACATAATATGGAGCCATGAACAACAACGCAAAAATATTTCAGTGTTGGATTCATTTTGTGGGAAGATCGACTCAGAGTGGTACCGGGAAATATTAGAGCGATAATAGATCGAGTAAATATCACGCTGATTAGCCTTTCCACATACTCCCAGCTTGTTCATCTCCGCAGAAAAATCTTATCGTGATTGTGCTCACATATTAGGGAATAATACGTCTACCTATATACGTGAGCGAAAAGAAGAGTTTTATGCATTTGTTATTATGACTCCTTTCTATCAGAAAGGGTATTAACATAATAATAATAGATATGCAAGTATCTGTACTTACAGAAGAATTTCAACAACATGTGCATATAAGTGTATTTGTGTGTTGATAAAATTCTAATAATGGAAACGTGCTCTCTTCCTGCTCCTTCGGAGTCTCAATACGTGAGTTAATATTTACCTCTGAATGTACTTCCATCAGTTTATTTATTCACCCCTATATGCACATTATCTGTATACCTACTCAACTTTTGGAATCACGATTTTAATTTATCCTTGACCAATTTACGAATAAGTAAAGACAAGATTGACTCTTTGGAAGGTGCAAACTTTTACCGTTAGTATTTAGCGATAACATGCATTGGAACGAAAGATTGGCACAGGGTGTTGTACTTACACAGCATTGCAAACTGTACAAAGTATAAAATCAAATGCAAATGTGATATCGCCAGTCATCATATCCTTCCTCATTATGTATGAAACGTGTATTGTATACCTTCAGGAAATTATCCTTCGACTTGGCCCAAACTGCGCTGAAGTCGACTAACATGAGATTTCATTTAAATCTGGCCATTCCTAAACACAATCAAATAGATATAGGAGTTGCCT
The DNA here is from genome assembly GCA_034696945.1 of Lipothrix lubbocki. Lineage (NCBI taxonomy): Eukaryota > Metazoa > Arthropoda > Collembola > Symphypleona > Sminthuridae > Lipothrix > Lipothrix lubbocki. The sequence goes on from JAQGAK010002837.1 coordinate 11,771, forward strand.
ATAAGTATACACCTGTAGTTCATAAATTACATTAGACACATAACAGGTGCTTATTAGGTATGTACAAAAATCGTACTAAAAGATATTCATATGTTCTCCAACAAGTCTTTTACAAGTTCGTTCTGTATTAATAAGTTCAAATCTTTAACAAACACAGTTCGTTATGTTTTAACAATTTCATGTAGGATCTTTAAGTACAAAATCAGTAAATCTTTAAGTGCCTGGTATATATATGTTTGCCTTCATTACATGAGAAAACTGCTCGCCACCTACTGAGAAGGACTCTCAGGCAGCTCCTTGAATTTTTATTCTTATATAAAAGATTAAATGCTCATGAGAATATTCTAATGACAACTCCATACTTGTCAAACGCACCTATTTCCTTTTACGTACTTAACAAGCCATGTAAAGGTATGTCCTATGTGTAAAAAAAGGTATATGTCTTATGTGTAAAGGTATGTCTCATGTTCACAGGTATGTGCTATGTCACTCGGTTAAAGTTTGTCGTCAGCACAAGGTCCGTGAATGAAATATATAACTGAGGGACAGTTCATTGTATTCACATTAAGAGCAAATGACTTGATTATTTTCGATGCAATGCAACTTATTGTGAACGAGCCAGTTTATATAGGTGAAGCTATACTATAGAACTGATCATGAAGATAAATGTATGTGTGTGTGGACAGTAAAAACCAGAAATACTTTTTATAAAAGTTCAAATGAGCATCTCCATTTCATTATGCCTGAAAAACCTATAAGGTATTTTTTTACATGACCTTCACAGCCTTGTGCTTCGCATCAATTAAAAGTCAAGCACCATTTTTGACAGCCGTTTCCAGTTTTATATCTCTATTCTGTACAACGTGAGTAGCCTGCTCTTTCCAAACCAATTCCTGCACATTGCTCTTCCCGAACTGATTACCCATGTATTCCCAACTATTATATACAGCGAAAACATGTTAGTAATTTGATAAGCTCTATTTCGAAAACGACGTCACTGCTCTCCCAGAGCTCTCAGCGTAATGACAATTTATTCAGAAAGTGGTCCAAAGGCTTAATAACAAAATGGTGTGTATTCAAAAAACTTGCTAGGAAAAAGGTATAGGATTAAAAACTTGCTAACCAAACCAAGCGCGGACAAAGAGCCAAACGGTCATACAGAATAAAGCCAAACGGACATAAAGCTTATTAAATATTGCTACTTGTTGTTTGTTGCAAAATATAAAATATAAAGGATTAATCCTCTATAAAGTATAGATGGGAGAAAGCATACAAGTTTTATACACACGGACGAGCAAAATTCTCTAGTATAATCCGTAAGTCATGTTTGTAACCTAATTCACACTTTAACCAGAGAATAATTCATAAAATTGTAAATAAGCTATAATCCATCATCCTTTTGAATAATTGTCAAATGTTAATAAGTGTGCCTTCTGCATTAATAGTTCAATGGCTAATAATTAAAATCCTCGAGAGACAAAGTGCAGGTATATAGGCTTTTCATTTAAATAACGAACTTAAAAAAAACTTTGAAATATAAATATAACAACTACACAAATCCGTATATAGTCAATATAATTTAGTTAAACATCTCAAACACCCATGCAATAATCCTTCTATAAGTACTTTAAATCACCTGTTTTAGTGTTTCATACACTGTTTTGCATGTGTACAAATTCATATTCATTTCTAAAATCCTATATACAGATATTTCAAAGCTTTTTGGGAATTTACATCTTTAGCTACTGAATGTAATATGTACTACTTGTTTATATAAAGGTAAATTTACATGTGAAAGGGTTAATTATTTAGTATTTAGTACTTGTAAATTTACCTTATTTGTGGTTTTGGTTATTAATATTATTATTATTGTTACTCTAAATAATTCTATTCTTATTAACAATATTGTGACAACAAAGGAACAATATGAAGTGTCTCGACTATAATACAATGATTGTGAGTCAAAATATTATTGTCTGCCGTCGCGTCACCGTCAATAATGAAAGTATGACTTCCTTTGCCATCTTTTGTACATTGTCGAGAATAATGAGTTTTTTCTGTTGGGGAATGAAGGCCGTATGTACATAGCATGAGCAAATAGATTTTGTAAGTGGGAAGATCTAGCAAATACATTTTTTGTGGGAAGATCAGCATCTGTATATAGGGAAGAGAGGCTCAGGAAGAGGAAAAAGGCACGGAAGCAAAAAAATGTTGTACAAATAATTGTAACATTTTGTATAGACGTCAAGAAACCCTGGTCGTCCTATGTTTAACATGTAAATACATAAAAGCTGTGTAATGAGCCTGCACTGCTGGCGTAAAGTAATGATGGGGAATTTGGACTGAACGTATGACACTATGCTGGCGTAAAGTAATGATGGGGAAGTAGGACTGCACGTATACGACTACATGATTGGATAAGCCTGGGTGCTGCTGTGATAAACCTTGCAAACTGCTCACGATATGCATGTACAAATAAATATTAATTAAGGTTCATATATTTGTAATCATGGTGATGCAAACCTTTATTTAAAATTTAAATTGGGCATCATTTCTTTCCAGTATATGTTCCATTGAACTTATGAAAATTTCGAATTTTCTTTTTCTCTGCATTACGCAATTTCAATTTTGCTTTCCCAGCTTCTGACTTCTTCCTCTGCTTGACGCCCATTTTCCGGCTCTCCTGCCTTGACAACCCAAAGCTGCCGGTCGGAGCTTCCTACAACAAAAGATCAAAAGAAGATTTAGAAATTAAAAGTTTAAATTAATATTATTTAAAAATATCAAGAAATAATGTATTTTGTCATAAAAAAATGATGAATTGGTTAATTTTATTAGTATAGAATAAAAACCTTTCCCAAAGTATAAATATAATTAAAACAAAAAAGTAAATACACCCTTATAAATACACGAGAAAGCATTTAATGCTAATCAAATTTTACGATAAATAACTGCCAAAATTTTTGTTAATTGAAATAATTATTTGCGACCAAAAAATTTAAATGTATGGAATACAAAAAAGTATTTAAACCAATATTGATACAAATAATAATAATTATTATTGAATACTGCCTTTCAAAAGAAATCATGTAAAATAATTATGTACCTGGTCAACATAATTTTGGTCGACCTCGTCTTCTGGATCAGATGGGTCATCTCGAAGCGGAGAAAATGACCCGTACCCATCTGCTTCCCACGACGGTTTAGGCGCTGGTACCTGCGGCTGGGGTGACGTTTCAGCAACAACAGGCGGCTAATATTTAAACGATGAAATAAAAATTAAACATTAAATCAATAGAAACCTCGCTAAGATTTTCCAATACGCAAGTTTTTCGTAAGGCAATTTTGTTAATAATTTTTCAAGTTGTCTAGAAAATAATTGCACTAATAATAAGCAAGCATTAGAACCAATATATTTTTACAAGCAATAATTAGTGAATAAGTGCAGAAAGTCAAACAGTATTACGGCGGGTTCTTGGTCGCCATCGGTGACTGGCTCCTCTTCAACCGGAATACCACGGATTTCGACCGAACTGGAAGCAGGAGTGGGTTCAGGTGGTTCAACATAACCGGGAGCCCACTTGTCCACCACTCCGGTACATCGGAGAGGCACCTTTTGCTGCAATAAATATGTTTCAAATAGTAATTTGTATATTATTCCATGTTATAATGTATGACACTTGCAAAGAATTAACTACTTAATAGTTCATTATGTTGCCGAAAAGTTGTTTTCAGGGTATTTTCTGTGTTACTGAGTACGTTGTAGGTAAAAGTACTAATTATAATAAATATTTATGTAGCCAGGGACAAAAAGTAACATCACCTTATACCGTACTAAACAAATAATATAAATTTGGACTTACAATTTTAATTTTCTTCAAGGCATCAGGATCGCGAAATGCGTCAGGCAGTGCTGGAGGACCGGACCTTTTCTGAACACGATCGTATTCCCTATACGTCCTTTTGGAAAAAGCAGGGAATACTTTGATATCTGAATCCATCTCTGCATAATGGAATAAAAGAATCATAAGCTCACAATAGACATGCTTAATACACATGTATATTCAATAAAAACTTCATAAATCATGTGAATGCATGCCAAACCAAATCTAACATTTGTACACACAGTATAACACCTATTGTTGCACACATGTGATTGTTCTAGATTATGAAAAATATGCAGTGTTGATCATAGGGCCTCAAACTGATTCATGAATCAACTATTGAATCACCACCTACTGACCGTAGGGTAATAGTGTCTCATAGGCTAGAGCTCAGTTGTGCAGGGCAGGTCCATTGCACAAGTCAGTAGGTGGGCCCCCTTCACTCTAGCCTTAACACTACCACCATCTGTAATTGCAAAATAATATTGTATGTCACTCTAAATGAAGACACTAAATGTAGTAAATGCAACAAAGGTGAATTGATCAACAGTACGGTAAGAAATTATATACAACAGATGTCACGTGGAATACACAAAGCAAATACAGAGATATGTTTTTTGTTGTCATAGAAGTGGGTACTTCTACATTTTACAGGACTTTTACAACACATATTACCAGATGAGTGTGCCAAAAATCGACTAATTGATAACCTGAAAATAAAATATTAAAGAACATTTACAACAGTATTAAAATGCTTATCTGAGTAAAAAAACACGATTGAATGTAGTAATATTAATTTTATATTAAATAATCATATCACTCCCTGGGGACCAGTTTGTACCAACATGTTGATACTCGAATATAACGTCTCACTGGTCCCGTTGGAAAATTTTTCTTTCCGTTAAGTCCATCGTATGAATGCCAGTGCCCTTCATGTTTCATCTGCAATACAAAGTGGTCCTTCCGGAACAAAGTTAAACCCACAAGCTCGTATTTTTCTCCCAGTATGGTGATTTCCGGCGGCACATCTTGAAAACGGACGGCAGCTTGACCCGGGAAGGTAGTGAGGTTGACGAAAAAGATAGGTAGCGGAATATTCTCAGGTCCGGTGTAACTGAAACTTTGGGGGAAATGGCAGTTCTCGCATCGAAATTGAACATCAGGTGCATGATTCTTATTAACATGGTCCAAGAACATCTCAACAGTTATTTGTTGAAGTCGAAATATCGGAAAACTAAATATATGTAACTTCAGTTGAGGTACTTTATAAAACACGAATAATACCAAGACACGGAAATAGTTTAAAAGAAATAACCACCTGTCATGTGTTTCCACGCAGCAGACGTTACAATAACTGACTTGCTTATATTCAAAGAACAGAGGCTCAAGAACTTCTAGACCCACTCGAAATTCCGAGCCGTGCATGTCGTTGATTTCTGGTTTCACTACCATGTCTGTCACACCAGCAAGCACCATCCAAAAATATCGCGCACGGTTGAAACGTGACTCCAAAAACAAATCCAAACATTTGGATAATTGAAGGAGTCCAGGGTTAGGCCTTTGAAGAAACTCTTTGAATAATGGTATTGTGTCCCAGAAATACATTAGCATCGTTATGGTATTATCTAGGGGGCAAGTGTTCACAAACAAGTATTCGTCGTCATCTCGAGCATTAGTTCCCCACCTAGTCAATAATAAGTATCATTTACTTTATTTTACTCGTTAACTTTATACCTGTTAACAAGTCAATATTAAATTCAGCTTTTGAGAACTTAACATAAGTTTGTTGTACAGACAACTACAACTTACGGTAAAAAAGGGAAAGTTTGAAAAAAAGAACAGCAATTGCTCCGACGCGCTATAGGTGGTCCCGGTCGTCTCCACTGTTCCCGAAGTTGAGACTCAGGTAATATTTCCTCTTCGGAATCCGTGGCCGAGCCTTGAACAGTGGAAGGTGATGTTGGCGGGGATAGTATTTCTCTTGGCCGTCGTGGTTTATTTACCTTTGTGGCCAATCCAATATGATCTATCAGATCCGTTTCAAATCGTATGCACCTCCCTACAAAGTAGTGAGTTACCGTAGTTAGTTCCAG
>JAQGAK010002838.1:0-17746 GCA_034696945.1 Lipothrix lubbocki
GTACACCGGACTCTCGCTATAAGAGATCTCCATATAAGAGAACTCTCTCTGTAAGAGATCCTTTGGGCCCACATGTCATACATATTTATATGCAGACTAGCTCTCTCTATAAGAGAATTCCTATATAAGAGACTGATTTAACTGATTTATAGCGTTCTCTTATAGCGATAGTTCAGTGTAATTGAATTGTTACCGTAATAACAGTCAATCCGTTTAACCACGAAATAATTCTACTAAATAGATAAATCTGGTTATGATATATAATATCCTCTCCACCACAATGTTTTCAAGTTATATATCTACTTATAATGTTTGATAATATTTCAATTTTCTGCGGGTTTTAATTCACCTAAAATATTAAATTGGTAAGAACATGCGGGATTTACGTGGAAGTTTACAAATGCTTTCAGCAAGATCAAGATTACCATGTTCAGTTAATACCATGTATTAATTTTATTTACACAAAAATGTATGTATAGGTCTATAGTATACACGCTCACTGCCATAAAAACAAAAACGTTTAGAAGTGCTCATAGCTTACCTCACATCGAATATATAATTTTACTACGAAAGTGTAATACATTCAGCCATTTTGTTTTTTAAATAAATTGTGAAAATAATATTGTTCGACTATTCACGTTCTATCATGACGTTGTGCAATAGCTCGGTTCTCAAAACAATTCCTGTCACCAATATATTGCAAAATATCGATTGTTATTATGACCAACAAATGAATTAACAATTTCAAACATTTCACCAATAACACACCACAGAAGATTGACACATTTGAATAATGGCGTTAGGGTTGGGCCCTATATCCGAAAAATTCTTTTACGCCGGATTCAGGTTAAACCCAATATTCATGTTTTTACCATACGCCTGGGATCCAATAAATCAGAGAATGACTACGGACGCCCCATTAAAATATGTGATAGGGTGGTACGTAAATATATTAGTGATGATATTAAGCTTTTGCTGGTCAATGTTTAGAGCCACAAAGGCGTGGGAATGTTACAGTGAAATTTCAGACGATTATGTAGTAGATTTAGTAGTTTGTGCGCTAACCACTTTGATAATGTTTGGTATCGTCGTGATTATTGTCAATGAAATTCGAGTGAGACACGATCTGCCACAAATATATCATCAGTATTATATATTAATTAAAGCGGATTTAGGTAAGTTAAAAATAATCAAGGCAACCGAACTATTTATTATTATTATTATTTATTAGTTTACACCGGACTCTCGCTATAAAAGGTCTCCATATAAGAGAACTCTCTCTGCAACAGATCCTTTGGGCTCACATACCATGTATATAGTTATTAGTTCTCTCTATAAGAGAATTCCTATATAAGAGACTGTGATTTTTGGTGATTTATAGCTTTCTCGTATAGCAAGAGTTCAGTGTATTTACAAAACTTACTGAATTGAACATATTTGTATTTATTATAAAGCCAGATTCATCAAAACAAATAAAAAGATCAAATCCACAGGGCAGCGCATTGGGGAAGACCGTGCGGGCATGTTCATGGTGGCTTTTTGGGTTTTAGTAGTAGGAGCTATTATCATAATCCTGCTTGTAAGCGTTTTATTTCCAACAATGCTGATCACCTTAACCTCTGCCACAACTACCTCGTCCACATTAGCAAGTTCAGCCGTTACAATTGGCCAGACCATCCTTCTGGTTTACGTTGTGTTGACAGGTGCTTCGCATGGTTTACTCTTTGCTTTCCCTGGACTCGAAGTGATATTAAGTGCTTCAAACGGTTTAAAGGAATTAAGGTGCAGTGGGAATTTTCATACTTTATTTCATTTGACCGTTAATTACAAATAACGTATAGTTTCAACTTTATGTTTACAGCTTAAACAGGCCGATGTACAACACACAAAACTCAGCACGGTCGTATAAAAATTTCAAGCACATTTACGTAAAAGTGCGAATCCTGTTTACTTCCTACATGTACCTATATGCACACAGTGTCCTACCTTTGCTGGAATGGGTCGGCTCAGGGATTTTAAGTATTTGTATATATTGCGTCTTCAAAATGGACGGAATGGTACGGCTGTGCGCTCTGCTATGGGTCATTATAGCAAGTGGCTATTTATGTCTGATGTTCAACACTTTAGCTGCTTTGTATGACGATTCTGTGAAGATGCTTAGAAGTTGGAGACGAGTGAGACATTCTCCTCAATTCACAAGATTTCTCCGAAGCCAACGGCCCCTTCGTTGTGATATGGGCGCTGTGTATTTCGTCGATAGAGAGATGGTGCTTACTATGTTCGAGAGCATTGTCAACAGCACCATTAGTTTGCTGTTGATGTTGTGATTTGTGAAGTTACTTTTAGTTCGACAACATACCATCAGTTTAAAAGGAATAACAGTTGTTATGGCCAAAATGGGTATAAATATTCTGTATTCTAGTGTTTTTATCCTATATTTATATTTTATCCTTAAATTCGTAAATATCCTGTCCCCACAAAACCAAGTACATTAAATTTAAACAAAAACAAGTGAGGGTTCAGAAATTGCAAGCATTGCAACATCGGCAGGCAGTAAATTAAGAAAATGATCAGTCTTGAAATCGACGTTTATTATATGTGTTATCTATAAACAACCAAAATACATGAGCTCATGACATTCTTGGAACATAATATGTAATACAATGGAACCTCGCTATTAGAGAACGCTATAAATCACCAAAATCTGCCTCTTATATAGAAATTCTCTTATAAAGAGAGCTCGTATGCATATAACCATGTATGACATGCGAGCCCAAAGGATCTCTTATAGAGAGAATTCTCTTATATGGAGGTCTCTTATAGCGAGGCTCCTAAGGAATCTATTCTATCTATACATACATAATTAAACTATTCATAGTAGTAACATATACACCGGACTCGAGATCCTCATATAAGAGAACTCTCTCTGTAATAGATCCTTTGAACGCTCATGTCGTTCATGGTTATATACATACGAGCTCTCTCTATAAGAGAATTTCTATATGAGAGACAGAGTTTGGTGATGTATAGCCTTCTCTTATAGCGAGAGTTCAGTGTACTACATTATTGTGTATACTTTTCCCTCAAGCATTTGCTTACGGATGAAACTGTAGGAACGACTCTTGAAAAGGAATGACAGACACACCAGCTGCAGCAACATCCGCTCCAAAAAGACTTGTCGACCCTAATATTATCAGAGGATACTTTTGAGGGTAGAAGAAATTAAACCGTTTAAAGCCAATGTCCGCGAGCTCCATGACGTTCCTAATGCAATTTGCACTGGTCAGCAAGGTTTTTCGTCCAATCACTGCTGCCGTACACTCTTGAATATAAAATTCTCCATTTTCATTGCATGGTAGGGGTATCTGTTATTATCAGTATAAAAATATGACTACGTATGTACATATCAAGTATAGATTAAACCATTAAGTAACTAATAAATTCTGTCATTATAAAAAGTACAATTCAATTACAACAGAATCTAACACAATTGCAGCAACACAACCTGATTTGTCGTTTAGATTTTTGATAATCGATGCATTCGCAATTCTCTCAGCAGGCCCAGGACTGCTGTTGACAAAATTTAGCAATGAACCCAAGGCCAAGACGCTAAGGGTGACTGCGAGGATATTCTGGTGGGAAGGCATCGTAAGGCAAAGTCGGTAAATGTTAGATCGGCTTGACAACGTAGGAGCTTTTTATTTTATGCAAGTTAAATTGTACATGCCAATGCTGAAATCCTACTATAATGAGCACATCTATATGACTGGAGACATAGAGTCCTGGATGTTGCGTGGATTATTAGCATATGTTTGTCATTAATGGCAACCACAAATTATAATAGTCTTTAGTTTAATCCTTTATTCAAGACAATATTAATAAATTACATTAATCCATTTAAACCCTTAGGAAAATTTATACAGGTCGAACATTGTGGGGATTCACTGTTTTAAATTCCAATTTTTCATTTGTACAATCGTTATTGCTTTTAAATTACTAAATTACAACTTTCCAATTTTATCAGTGTCGTCTAATACGTCAAAATTAGGACACGCATAATGTCCACAATTGTGCTTGAGCATTAAAATGAACAAACAATTTATGATAATTATGACGTATGACCATATTCTAAAAATGAGCAATTCTACCGTTTTTCCCTTCGTTATTCCACTTTGGCCCAGATATGCATAAATGTTAAGTACTAAAATTAGGGAACGAATCCTTCTGTTAAGATGCAAAACGAGCTTTGCCTTGTCCTTCTTTTTTTAAACGAACAAATCTTTTAAACGTTGCTCCAGCATTTGCAAGCTTTTTTTAAATTCAAACATTTAGTCGATGTAACATTTGAACAACTACATAAAATTTGTCATATTAAATAATTAAAGAAAGTTGCAATAGACAATCCAAACAATTTTAGAGAAATGCCAGGTTTAATTTAGGCCAAAAGAATGACAAACTGGGCAGGGAAAAGAGCAAATTAAAATAACAATATATTAATGATCATATAAAGTTAAAGATAATCTTTATGTTTACTTGTAAGTTAACGAAGCAGTCTGTTTGAAGCATGATTGCTCTCACAAATTCGAAAGTGGTTCCGCAATTTTTCAAATGCGGAACCAATCAACCCAACCCATAGAATATACTGCAATGGACAAATTTTACACAGATATTTGGCCCGGAACAGGACTGTTCATAATGTCTTTTTGTTGAGCGGCTAAATCGTTAAGAAAAGCCATATTTTTACTATCGAGAAGATTTATCGCTGGCACTACGGACGTTTTGCTGCAACCAAAACCATATGGATCAGGATATAGCACTGGATCGGATTTTGGAAATAATCCCAAAATAGAGGTCTGTGGATTTTGAAATCAAACAGAATAAAACACCATCGGTTAAATCAAGATACAATACAATCAAAAAGATATTTAATGAATGTTGTCATATTTGCCGACTTGTATATACTTACAAGTATATATTTCGCAACATTTCCACTTTCTCCAGATGCTACAGAAATATATATTGGAGAACCGGGATCACCTTGTGCAGCTTTGGGTTTCACAGTATTGTCTTGTACTCGCTTAAGGCTGACGCACATTTGATCGTCCGTCTTGGTAAATCCGTCAACGGCTTTACTGCAAGAACTGGTGATTTTGGCCATCTGTATTTAAATTGAATGGGTAATTTACGTGTCGATGGTAAAACATCTAAGTCATACTGGTGCACCGGACTCTCGCTATAAGAGATCTCCTTATAAGAGAACTCTCTCTGTAAGAGATCCTTTGGGCCCACATATCATACATAGTTATATGCATAACAGCTCTCACTATAAGAGAATTCCTATATAAGAACCTGATTTTGGTGATTTATAGCATTCTCTTATAGCGAGAGTTCAGTGTACATGTCGGTGTGTTTTGTGAATTGATATGTGCATGTTGAATGATCGTACGTAAGAAACTTACCGAATAGGTTTGATTAGACACTACAAGCCCAGAGCAAACAGGTTGACCCCAGGATATCATAAATGGACCTGCATACGTCAACTCATTTAGCATCTTGGATGGTATGGAGAAGGGCTGAGGACATAGTGACGTAGGAATTTCTGTATCTAGCTTAATTGCAACGAGGTCATGGCTAGAGTTTTGATAATCTCTGTTAAAAATAAATAAATTTGTATCTGTTGGTTATAGTGGTAACGTTTTGTATATGAAATATGAATACCGCTATCATTTTAAACAAACCAAGACGTTTCAAGAAAATAATAACTATCCATCTGAATAGTTCGTAATAATATGGCAAAAGACATATGAAGAATATTTTCTTACGGGTGATACTCCAAAAACGACGGTTGCAAATAGGTTCTATACACACCAGATGATTCAACATCAACGCCGGAAGCAGTCTTCGCCCCTACAAACACCACGGGATACTCATATGGGTAAAACGACCTCAACCTCGTAAAAAGAAGTTCGTTGAGCGCCATGACGTTCCTAATGCAATTTGCATTGCTAAGCAATGTTTTTCGTCCAATCACTGCTGCCGTACATTCTTGAATATAAAAGATTCCATTCGCACTGCAAGCTTCGGGTACCTGTAATTACCAGTATCAACTTCGGTTACTGACATTAAGAGCGTAATTTAAGCCAAACAAAAACGTTACAATACTAAAATAATAATGAATACAACTTACTTACCACAACTTTCAAAGCGATTGCAGCAACACAAGTGGATTTGTCATCTAGATTTTGGATAATTGATGCATCAAAGATTCTCTCTGCCGGCCCAGGATTGCTGTTGGCCGAGTAAGGCCATGAGCTAAAGGCCAGAACGCTAAGGGTGATGGCGAGTTTATTCCGCTGGGAAGCCATGAGAAGGCAAGTGGATGAAAGCTGAAGTGGCTTTACAATGTAAAGGTACTCTTCAGTCTTTAGTAAATGCTTGCAAGCAAATGTTTTCAATTCAGCACAACGAGGACAGTTGAATGGCTGGAGGTAGAAAGTAATAAACAGGATAGATTAATAGGTTGTGCTAGCATCCAAAGCAGCTTCAACCGTAGAAATATACTTGCTCAATATGTAATATAACTCCTTTAATACATTTAAAATATAGAAATCTAAATATCCGTTCTTGAGCTTGTTATGAAGTAATTATGCTTGGCTGGTTTGCTTTCTAAAACACTTTTTTAACAATTTGAATTTATTATCATATAGATATTTTGAAAACCAGGTCACGTAATACATCCCCCAATAAAATATCCATAAACTGCATGTGCTGATCATTCCGGGATACCAAATCCATTATATGTCATCCTTGGGTTAGTTTCCCGTATAATAAACAAGGACATTGGTCTACCTCCCTAAGTTTTATATTTCATGTTTTACAATTCTAATACATATAATGAAAGTAGAACACCTTCGATGTGCGAAAGTTTTTTGGAGAACAAAAATACATGGAATGACATTGCCTACATAAATTTAATACAAGTATCGCGCAAACACATTCTCAAAATGGGTCATTGAATCCAAGTTATTTCCTTCGTTATTTCGATTGACCCAGATAAAAGTAAATACTATCTGGTGGGTTTTGATTTTAAATTGAAATCCATGTAATTTGTTGTACACTGAACTCTCGCTATAAGAGAAAGATATAAATCACCAGAAACGGTCTCGTATATAGAAATTCTCTTATAGAGAGAGCTAGTATATGCATATATATAACTTATGTGTATTATGTGTATTATATTATTATATATAACTATGTATGATATGTGGGCCCAATGAATCTCTTACAGGGAGAGGTCTCTTATATGGAGATCTCTTATAGCGAGAGTCCGGTGTACGATTTAGAGATTCCTCGAGGAAAGTTAACGTGGTGGATGAGAACGTTACTATATTACAGGTGTTTAGTCGTCGTAGTAAAGAAATGATGCAGCATGTACAATCGTACTATAATATGGATGTTAAGACAGGAATGATATTAAGGAATGTATTACCATTTGCATATATTTTTAATTATTTCACAATTTCAAATCGGTTCTACACTACTAAATATATTACATTTAAACGGGTTAAATAAATTACATTCGGACTTTCAATTGCAATCACCATTCTCACAGGTATGCTACTGTGGTTCTTCGTAGATGGGTCTCATTTGGTCAGCGGGAATATTACCAGAAAGGAATTTAATATTATCAGGATTTAAAAGATCCGTCGCTGCCATGAGAGATTCCTTGCTGCAACTTGTTCCATAGGCACTTGGGATCCTGCCATCTGGCAGTGCTTTCTTTGTGTTTACACCTCCAATGCTTCGCTGCAATTGAAGTAATATAACAAATATGAAGACCGAATTCGAAATATAAAATACGGAATCATATAAATGAATATTTTCATAACAACCTAAACTTTGAATTAGTCTATTGCACCACTTACGATTACAAATTGTATTTTAAAATTCCCTTCATTTTGGGGGAGGAATACGGGGGAGCCAATGTCGCCGAACGTTGTGTACGCGGGTAGTCCTGTTCGCACGTTTATTAACTCATGAACAATTTGATCCACTCCTTTGTTAGAAATTTTATTTGATGTGTCTGGGTCACTCGGTGCCAACTACAAAATATAATCATTGTTTTTATTGCAAAATTTGGATTTGGAGATTGTAAGACATAAAATAAATTATTACTACAAAACGTACCACAATATTTTCGACATTGTTAACAATCCCGGTACAAGCTGGCTGACCCCAGGATACCATGTAGTATCCCAGCTCAGAATTGATTGTGGTATTCAGAGAGCTTGGTACAAACAAGGGATTGAACTTGGTACTAGAGGCTTTCTTGGTGAGCTTAATTAATACCAAGTCGTTCGTATTGTAACCCAATGTAGATTTCCTAAATTATTCAAATTTGTCAATAATTAAGAACTACAATAATAATTAGACCGATTGTCAAATATTAAAGTGTGTTTAGTGTTGGTAGTGATTGATGAATAAATAGGGTGAGTTGTACAAATAAATTCGTTTCTTACGGATGGAATATTAATTTATCTGGTGTGATGGTGTTTATGAGTACATTTGCTTTACTCATATCAGCATTACTGATACTGTCCATCCCAATTGCAACCACTAGTTGTCGGTTTTCGATGAAAGGATCACAATCAGCAGCCAATTGGAGAGCGTTTCTCACACAATTTGCATTGCTAATCATTGTGTCTGAACTTATTAACGTCGCAGTGCAGACAACCCCATAAACGACAGCATTGTTTGGAACCTGAAATGGGATAAGTATTAAAAATACAAAATGTGCACTCCACATTTGCGTTATGTTTTGTAATAACATAATGTATAAATGTTTAGATGACACAAAAATTCATACCGTTATTTGCACCAGGACTGCTCCTACGGAATATTTGATGAAACTAAACTCTGGGGCCAAATCGGCAAAATTAGTTGCACTGGCGATTCTTTCAGTCGGGTCCGCGGACGGACTGTAAGTCGAGTTGACCGAGCATAGCAGCAAGCTGAAGGCCATAAGGCCAAAAGAAATGTATAGAATAGTCCGCTGGGCAGCCATCTGAGGAAAAGTTTCGAGTAAGGAGTGCTGGAGTCGCAATACAATTCAAGTCCTTTTATTCTTTCCTGAAGCCCGTGCACATTATTGCTTCAAGATCGATGTGCGTTCACATCTGGCCAGATGTGAGGGAATGGAGGAGAGAATGTGGTACACTTAAAACCACATACATACGTTGCAATTCTACCTTGTCATACATGCACAATTGTCCGCAATTGGAGGTGGAATCACTCGGCTGTTAAGAGGTACACTGAACTCTCGCTATAAGAGAAGAATATAAATCACCACAATCAGTCACTTATATAGGAATTCTCTTATAGAGAGAGCTACTATGCATATAAGTATGTATGGTATGTGGGCCCAAAGGATCTCTTACAGAGAGGGTTCTCTTATATGGAGATCTCTTATAGCGAGAGTCCGGTGTAGTTTTGTCTATCAGCCGGAAAATTAGCTGTTGCTTGTAACGTTGCTACGCAATGGGCACGTTTAGGGATTAAAATTGCAATGCACAGCGGTTTTTCAACTTGACTGACGGCTGGTCCACTATGAATTGCTGGTCCACTATTGATTGCATAGAATGCTTTGCGCGGATTTATTTTTCGAAATAAATACATATCGTCGGCAAAGGATCTTAAAGTACCAACTTCACCACGTGCCATTGTCTCAATGTATCAACGCGGGAGGGCTAAATATTTTAAAGTCAAACCTATCACAAATGTCTAAGCGTGGAGTTTTGACTTTTGGCATGTTTAGACGTTAGCTCAAAGAGGCTTTTGGTACATTAAGACAGTAGCCACGCCTGCAGTTGGTACTTTTAGGTCTTTCGCCGACAATATGGTTTAGTAATTGTATTGCTTTATAGCTTTATCGTCTATGCATTTTAGTTACGATTCAGCTACACAAACACAATCCTAAAACGTTGTGAAGAAATAAAGATACATATTTGTTTGGAATAATCATATATTTACTGGGCTAACTATTGAATTATTTTTATTGTGCAAAAATCCACATGACAAGTACATATCGTCAACGAAACATCAGGACGCTCTAAATTTTAAATCTGCTACTTCCTCAAAGCACCCCAGTTTTCGCTCAAAAGTCGGAACCCAGAACGCACTGAAATTAGCCATGATTTATTCCTATGCTTGATCATGTTGCCGAATATAAATTTAGTGTTTCTTGACGCTGGGCATATTTATTTTAATGTCCTGGAATTAGCAAAATTTATTTTTAGTGCGTCTTGACCGTTTCGTTGACGATGCGCAAGTTAAAATTCTATGCAAATTCATATGCTTGATTCTTCATCCTTGTAACCAACCAGAACATTGCGTACATATGTAAAGAGATATACATAAACCAAATTCATAAATCGTTCTTGAGTTAGAAAGTTTGAAAAAAGCTTCGTAAGGTTTCTTCAACCTTTATTAGGAAAACCAGTCACTTTAAAATAAATTTTCTTCCTTGAACCAGTTCTTTAAACACTTTAGCTTCTTTGACAATGGCTCGAAAACATTTCCCTTCACCTAAATTTGCCGCATTATTTTCACTATGTATTTGGATGGACGCAGATTGGGTCAATACCGATGAGGCCTTTATTTTCCAAATATATTGTCCTTTCTCCATACATAAATAATCGCACCGACAACCTATTTATGTCGTTGTGAAGGATAACTGGGTATTTGTTAGAGAATGCTTACTTAGGACTATAGTTTATATATATTTATTATATTATATATAATATATATGTAATTAAGTATAATTAGTAAAGCCTTCATTTTATGGAGCACTTTCTCAACCTCCATCATAATTTCGTCATGCCAACGCTTCCAATAAAGTAACCTAAAAACCTGCCTTCGTTTGTTGTGAAGGTTGGCTGCGTATTTTTTTCAAACATGCTCTTGAGAACTGCTACCGTACTGAGTATGCGTTATTAGTAAGGCTGGGACCATTTCGCGTTTTTGGTCCTAAATATTTCGCAAAATCAAAGTCAATTTTTCGCAGTATTTCGCAAAATCGATGACAAAATTTCGCGATATTTCGCAATTTTTATTTACAGTTTCTCAATTTTCTGTTTATTCTGGCTTTATTTTGAGGTTTTTAACATCATTTTTACCATTTTTACCGAGTTATTTTCAATTTCTGAGCAGTTTTTAATGCCAAAAGTAGATAGAAATAATTTAGGAATTTTTTTTCTGGCTAAAATTGACGTTTTTGTGCAATAAACTCCAAAAAAAGTTGTTGGACATTAAATTTCGCGGTATTTCGTGGAAATTTTGTATATTTCGCAGTATTTTGCGTTTTTACACAATTTTTCGCGCATTTCGCGATTTTCAAATTTAATTTTTCTGGTTTTGGGATGTTCGAACGTCCAATAAAACAATTTACCCAGCTGGGAATACTCTATTATGAATATATAATTTTATCGTGTTTTTCGCGATTTCCCAGCCCTAGTTATTAGTAATGTCTTCACTTTATGGAGCTTTTTTTGTTATTTACTAAATCTCAATCATTGAACACAACAATATGGTCGATTACTGGATTTTAATTTATTTAAATAATCAAATGGCTTAAATTGCCAAAAAAAAATTAACACAATTAACCAAATAAGTTTAAACTACGTTCACAATAATATTGGGCCAGGAACAAGACTCTTCATAATGTCTTTTTGTTTATCAGCTAAATCATTAAGAAAAGCCATGTTTTTACTGTCAAGAAGACTTATCGCTGGCACAACCGACGTTTTGCTGCAACCAGCCCCGTATGGATCTGAATGCAATACTGGATCAGATTTTGGGAATACTCCTAAAATTGCCGTCTGCGTGGGAATTTTTTAATAAAACACATTAGTTCACCAAAAATTACTAAAAACCGATAGTACACATATCTTGATACAACCCCGATTACAACCTACACATGTACAACAACTTTTATTTAGGTAGGCCATTTTGTTCACTTACAAGTACATACTTCGCCACATTTCCATTGTCCCCAGATGCCACAGAAACATATATGGGAGCACCTAGATCACCTTGTGCAGCTTGTGGTTTTACAGCGTTGTCTTGCACTCGCTTAAGGCTGACACAGATTTGATCGTCCGTCGTAGTAAATCCGTCAACGGCATTACTGCAAGAATTCGTGGTTGGGGCCATCTGCATGCAAATTGAGTTGGTAATTCAAATATTATTTATAATATAACGTAATCATGTACGTACGCGTAATTGTGCATTGCGAATTTATAAATACATATTAACTCATCACTTCAAAGTATTACCGAATAAGTTTGACCAGTCAACGAAAGTCCGGTGCAAGCAGGTTGACCCCAGGATATCATAAATGGTCCTGCGTATGTCAACTCATTTTGTATTTTTGATGGTATGGAGAACGGCTGAGGACAAAATGACATTGGAATTGCTGTATCTAATTTAATTGCAACAAGGTCGTGACTTGAGCCGTTGTAGTCTCTGTTAGAATGAAATAATTTTAGAGCTACATATTAAAAATTGTAACATTTTATATTAAAATTGAAAAAAAAATTATGAAACGATATTATAATTATTGGATCTAAGGGTTCACTATATACATTTATGGCCATAAAAGAAATTTCTTACGGGTGATACTCTAAAAACGATTCAGTAATAGAGATTTTAAACACGCCATCTGCTTCAACATCAAGTCCGGAAACGCTCTTCGCCCCTATAAAAGCTAAAGGGTACTTATTGGGGTAAAAAAAATTTAGTCTCGTCGTAAGAAGGTTATTGAGGTCAAGTAAGTTTCTAATGCAATTTGCATTGCTCAGTAATGTTTTGCGCCCAATCACTGCTGCCGTACATTCTTGGACAAAAAAGATTCCGTTTGGGCTGCAAGATTTCGGTACCTACAATAACCAGTAACTATTAGAGCGTACTTAGGTTAAAGTAATTAGGTTATAGTACTGTAATCCTAACTGAAATTACCACAGCCTGTAGGGCGATTGCAGCAACACAATTTGTCTTGTCGTTTAGATTTTGGATAATTGATGCATCGAATATTCTCTCTGATGGCCCGGGGTTGCTGCTGGCTGAGTAGAACAATGCACTAAAGGCCAGAACGCCAATAGTGGTAGCTAATGTATTTAGCTGGGAAGTCATCGGAAGGTAAGTCGAAGAATGCCAAATCGTGTTAACAACGTAGATCGTTTTTTCTTCAGAGAAGTTGTTCAAGCTACTGTTGAAATTTAACTGATGAACGCATCTGCATGGCTGGAGACGAAACGTGCTAAACGTGTGTTGATGCATATTTGTGGCATTCATACCAACCACAACCGATGAAACATGTATGCTCTAAATTATGCAGTTCAGTTTCTCTTACACACGATAAAGAAATGGCGTACTAGACACTTCCATTAACAACTGTTGTTCAGCTGACACATTTTTTTACAGAACCTCTTGGAAATGTCATGCATTGGATATGGACGACTTTTTCAAAATGCAGTTAGAATATAATTTGAAAGTAAAGACATCAATTTGTACAAGCTCTCGGTTGTTGATCTTTATATATAACCAGAGTATGTACCTCACGTAGTATTTCCTAGATTTTACAAATCCATCACATCGTGGCGGAAGGATCTCGAAGAAACACCTTTGTGTTAGGTAGGGTCAAGAATAGGTCATTTCTTTGCTCACGACATGTGGGAAAATTCCTTAGAACTCTTCAGAACTTCTTTAAAACGGCCTCAAAATAAATTCATTGAACTATCCCTCAAGTTCCTGAAATCATTTAACCTTCCATTGATGGCTACAACATTTGGCCTCACCTACATTTACGAAAAGGTTTCTCTATTTAGATGGGCTATGCTAGGACCATGCATAGCTAGAAGTATATAATTAACCTAGTTTGTTTAAAATAATGTTTGTTTGAAGTGCTCATTAACTAACCAACCTTTTCATGGTTGCGTTCTACATTCCAAATGCTTTTGATACATTTGGTTGGAAAGGTGGTGAAACTCTCACTGTGAAAGTAATCTAACAGAATTCATAAAAATCTAAGCCACCTATACGGATGTTGCACACCCCTTATGTTAGGAATTATTACAATACGAGTATATGAATATCTCAGGTGATAGTGAGGTCTGGCCTCAGAGTATGCTTATGTTAGTTAATGAATTCATATTTAGGGTGAAGTTTGAATGCAACAATAATCAAAAACAATTTTATTAAACAATATAGGTATTATTACGTTAAAATAAGTCCTAAACATGGCTCATCCCATGAAATATGCACATGCAATCGTTCACACTGTTGTTTGGTCAGGAATAGGACTTTTCATTATGTCTTTCTGTTTAGCGGCTAGATCGTTTAGAAAAGCCATATTTTTACTGTCGAGTAGATTTACTGCTGGCACAACAGACGTTTTGCTGCAACCGATGCCGTATGGATCAGGATATAACACGGGATCAGATTTGGGAAATAATTCTAAAATTCCCATCTACATCGTAATGTTTCAATAAAACACATTAATACACTAGCTTCACTTGCATAAAACACAATGCTAAAACTTGGATATCTGTATAAGCTTGTCATCATTATTATATTATTTAAAGATCATTGTCGTTGGTTTCACTTACAAGTGTATACTTGGCATCATTTCCATTTTGTCCAGATGACACTGAAACGTATATTGGAGAGCCCGGATCACCTTGTGCAGCTTTGGGTTTCACAGTGTTGTCTTGCACTCGCTTGAGGCTAACGCACATTTGATCGTCCATCTTAGTAAATCCGTCAACGGCCTTACTGCAAACATTGGTTTTCTCGGCCATCTGTACACAAATTGAATTGGCAATTGATACATGCTGTGGCAATTATGTATGTGTTGAATAGCTTGGGTGTGTAAATCTCACTGACAAGGAAAGGGTGGAGTGTGGTACGCTCGAAATGAGGAAACTATAGTAAGAACATGTTAAATACCACCAGTAGAGATTGTTTGTACCAATCATTCCCCTGCAAATTGGGTTTGGGGAAAAATACAAATTTTTGAAGTTTTTTATTTTTCCTTGAAATTCCATTTGAAATGCCATTTAAAAAACTCATTTTTTAATTTCAGGGCAAACTAAAAAACTTCAAAAATTTGTATTTTCCCCAAACCCAATTTGCAGGGGAACGATTGGTACAAACAATCTCTACTGGCGGTGTTTAACATGTTCTTACTATAGTTTCCTCATTTCGAGCGTACCACACTCCACCCTTTCCTGGTGAGGGATTTCAATAAATTGCAAACCTCTACAACGTGTTCTTACGGAATAAGTTTGATCAGTCAACTCAAGCTCGGTGCAAATTGGTTGACCCCACGATATCATAAATGGTCCTGCGTATGTCAATTCATTTTGTATTTGTGATGGTATTGAGAAAGGCCGAGGACATAGTGACGTTGGGATTGCTGTATTTAATTTAATTGCAACAAGGTCGTGACTTGAGCCGTTGTAGTCCCTGGAAAAAACGGAATTTTAAAACGATTGGAGAACATATGATATTGCTATTTTTCCATAAAACTACGTATTTGTTCAAAACATTACCACTGTTTCATCCAAATTTTATTAATACATAATAATATGATGAAATTGTGTTAATTCTTACGGGTGATACTCTAAAAACGATTGTTGTAACTCCATTTTAAACACGCCATCTGCATCAACGTCAACTCCGGCAGTACTCTTCGCACCCAAAAACAGCAGTGGATACTTATGTTTGTAAACATTGTTGAACCTCCTAAAAACAACGTCCGCGAGGTCCATTATGTTCCTAATGCAATTTGCGTTGCTAAGTAAGGTGTTTCGTCCAATCACTGCTGCTGTACATTCTTGAACATAAAAGATTCCCGACGCACTGCAAGCAGTTGGTACCTGCATTCATCAGTACCATATTGCGATTACGTCCACTTTGAGCGTAGGTTAAACGACTATATTACTAAGGTGTTACTAATGTTCAACTACTACGCTAAAATTTAAAAAAATGATAATTATTACCGAAGCCTGTAAAGCGATTCCAGCAACACAATCTGACTTGTCGTTTAGATTTTGGATGATGGATGACTCGAAAATTCTCTCTGCTGGCCCTGGGTTAGTGTTAGCCGGGTAGAGCATTGAGCTTAAAGCCAGAACGTTAAGGGTAGTGGCAAGTACATTCCTCTGGGAAGCCATGAGAAAAAACGAAGAATACTAGATTGGCTTTTCTATGCTGGCCTTTTTTTTATTTAGAAAATTTGTGTATGTCAATGTTGTAATTCAATTGATGAGCACAACTGAACCGCTGGAGACTGGAATGGCTAAGCTACCGTAGATTAAAGGCGTATGTGAAATGAAAATACATACCAACCACAACCGATGAAATACGAGTGATCTAAATTATGCGGTTTTATTTAATTTCTGCTATTTATGGTAAAGAAATTTATGTGTGCATGTACCTTTTTTTAAACTCAATCTATTCGTATAATAACATAATTTTTACTATAATTATATAGCCAAAAATAATGAGCCATTTAATGCGATTTACGTTGCTCCCGTCAGAAATTAAAATTTCGCGAGTGTTTGTGAATACATTATTGAAGTCTGGCCTCGCCGTCATGCAAGTTAACGAATTTAGAAGTTTGATGTAACTAACTTTGATTCAAAATGATTTTTGTAAATTATTATTTGCTTTTCTTTACGTTAAAAAACTACAATTCCTTAAGTATTTGAATAGGCAACTCTTTAAATATGTATTTTTGGCATCAGGTAATGGATACTTAAGAATACAATTTAAATGCTTAAACACTGTCATATACAGGACCTCTAGTGCATTTAAAAATGTGCTTTTTGGTTGCAAATTTGTTCCCTTTTGTGACAAAAATGCGCGCTTCTAGGAACAAATGCCACGCAGTAAGTCGGTCCTAAAACTTTTTCATGACTGCTTTCTGCATTCCAAATACTTTTGTTACACTGGGCTGACAAGTTGACGAAAATACATTTGTTTGGGATAACCATACATTTAGTGGACTGCAAATTCATACTCTTGATTTTAATTTTTGTAACTAACCGGAGCATTTACGTAAAAAGGAGATGTACATAAATCAAATTCTTTATAAGTTAAAAAGTATGAAAAATACCTAAAACGTTTTTCTGCAGCATTCTTTGGGGAAGCCAGGCACTTCAAAATAAATTGTCTTCCTTGAACAAACGTTCCCGTTCAGTAAACAGCTTTGCTTCTGTTACAATGGCCCAAAAATATTTTCCTTCACCTAAATTTGCGCCACAATTTCCACTATTTGGATGGACGCAGACTGGGACAGCACAGGAGGCGTAATTCTGCCAATGCTGTCCTTATTCTATACATAAATAATCACTCAGAAACGTATTTCTGTCGCTGTGAAGGACAATTGGTATTCGTTGCATAATGCTCAACTATGACTGACACCTGGCTTATATGTATTTTATATATATTTAAAAATTATTTAATTATTATTAGTAAAGCCTTCATTTTATGGAGCACTTTCTCAACCTGCGTCCTAATTCCAGTTTGCCAAGGCATTTTTTGAAAAATAATCTAAAAACGCACTCCTGCCTTTGTGTGAAACTTCAGGGAGGACTCTACCTAGATCTAGATAACTAGGCCTGGGACCATTTCGCGTTTTTGGCCCTAAAAATTTCGCAAAATTACAGTCAATTTTTCGCGGTAT
>JAQGAK010002839.1:0-17741 GCA_034696945.1 Lipothrix lubbocki
TAATAAATAATTAAATTTAATAAATAATAAAGTTTAATAAATAATATAGTTTAATAAATAACAAAATTTAATAAATAATTAAATTTGGCAATGTACATAAAAAATTGATTGTTTCCAAAGTAGAAGGCCAAAAAATGAAACAACTTGATTGTACTTTGTACATACTAGATTCTTGACAATTTCTACCTCCGTTGTTTTATTTTCCGTCCAATTTTGTTTACGCTTCTTGTGCAGAAAAGAATAAATCTTTACGACATCCCGTACATATTCATTTTTTAATAATTTCCAAGCGCATACGTGAATCCCTGAATTATTATCATTGTTCCAATATGCAATATACTCAAATATGTTAATGCTTTCATGTTTTACGATAAATTAACTAGGCGGTTGTTGGATGGTCGGAGTTTCAAAATTAATGAGGGTCACCCCAATAAATCCACAATAACATCCGGGGAAGCGTAACAACTTTTAAGTTATCGAGGTTAGGAAATGGGCTTTTCAAGTAGTGCCGGCATGCGTACAAATAATATTGTCTAGCCTACGAAATTACCTATCAGTGCTTTTCACACAAGTCAGCCCAATGTAATAGGTAACATTTGAAAGAAATACAAAACAATAAAAAATATGATTTTGAATAAATTGCATATGTAGCTGTTACAACATTACAAGCCAAGTTATTTCGTGCATAATGCAATTTAACTTCTGATTTGCCTGTAATTCCCTGTTTGTATTTTCAAATTATTTTAAAGAACAATATATGACAAGTCCCATTGTTTTGAATATTGTGTAGCATATTCGTTGGATTTGCCGGCATCTTTGACCATCTAATTTATTTTAAAATATTTCTGTTTGGTAAATATTGTTGCAGAGACCATCACTACGCATTGTTGGAAAGTATAAATTATGCAATTTTAATCAAGGTCGAGAGTTTAACAAAATCATGGAAATTTTTATCGTTGGGATAAAATTTTTACGGAAATCACTGATCCAGGACAATACAAAACATAGGTTGGAATGGCATTTATTGTTATCGTCAACCAGGCCACAATTAAAACACTGGGTATAAAAGCGCCCGAGATATGATTACTGCGATACCATAACGTTTATACATACGCTGACACACTGAACGGAACTTTTAAAGAAAAGATGAAGTCCACGGTTCTTACTTCAGCATTTTTGCTGTTAAGCATTCAACTTGTTAGCATTGCGTCTGAAGAATCGGATTTATTTCTCACTCCATTAATCAAGAGCGGAAATCTCGACAAAGCTCGAGCACAAGCTGAAGATACAACCAAGTTAATTCGTGTTGGGAAAGATATCAAAAGTTACAGTGGTTTTTTGACCGTCGATGAGAAGACCAACTCAAATCTTTTCTTCTGGTTTTTTCCCTCCCAGGTATTAAAGAATTTATTTAAGATTTATTTTGGGCAAGTAGCTGAAGCCGAGAATTAGTTTTTTGATATTTGTGTTTTAAAAAAAGTAATTCTACGTCAGTCTTCAGTCTACCGTTAGTGTTCACGTAGCTAACAGCTCCGGTAAAATCACTTTGTATCGCACTGAAGAGTACCACAAAAAGGTCGAAACAGCTAGTGCCCTGTCTGCGATTAACTGAGTTTTCCGAATCTGATCGCAGTATGCGATTACGGATTACTCATACTATTCACGTAACCATTTAAATTTATAAATTAGATAATGGTTATCAATTTTATCAACCTCCTATAAAAATAAATTTTTCCAAAATTTGTAATATGTAGTGGAGGTAGAAAAACGAACAATACGGCAATCAAAAGCTTCTTACATGATGACAACGCATTTTGGATCAAAATTATAAATTCCAAAATTTTTACTCTTATTTGGATGGAAATTTTACAATTTTGTGGACATTTTATTTTTTTCCAAAAAAAACTCCCAGACCTTTTTCTGGGGAGGGGGGTAAATCTGTAACCCCATACTTTTACTTTCATGGTCGTAAACTTATTTGGGAAGCAAATTTATTTAAAATTCAAACGCATTTTTTGTTTGTGTTCACTACTCTAATAAATCTTTCCTATGCCTACAAACTAGCAAAATCCTGAAACTGCTCCAGTTATTCTCTGGATTTCGGATATGCCAGGGTTCAGCTCTCTCAAAGGATTGTTTCTAGAAACGGGGCCCTTCGCAATAACCGAAAATAACACATTGCAAGAACGAAAAACGACGTGGACGAAAACCCACTCCGTACTTTATTTAGATATCCCAGGAACAGGTAACACAACAAATGCTTCTCAGGAGAAAAAGTTTTTGTTATCACTATTAATATTTAATTATTGGTGTTTGATATGTAAATCTCGAATATTATTTGTTTTAGGCTTTGGCTTTACTAATACTGAGAATCAATACGTCAACGCTTCGGATTCGGAAGCAACAGAAATATGCAAAGCACTCAAGCAATTTTTCACCCTATTCAAAGATTTTCAAGCTCGAGACTTCTACTTGGTTGGAGAAACCTTTGCAGGTTGCAGATATACGTGTTTTACATGATTCAGTATATTAAATAAAAATTACGTTGACCGGAATTTAATGTAGTGATAATGTTTCATTATATTCCATTTCTGAATTATAGCTACACTGATTCCGTACATTGCCAAGCACATCGATAACGAAAATACCAAGGGTGATTTTAAGATCAATTTGAAGGGAATCATCCTCGGGTCACCGCAGGTGGACGCTGAACAATATTTATACCGCGGTCAGCTCATGTACAACCTTGGTTTGTTTACCAAAGAACAAATGGAAGCTCACGATGCGGTGCTTAAGAAGGGAATCGCTATGAATAAAGCTGGAGAGGACGGATCGAAGGTTCGTTACAAGCAAGGATTACTTTACTTACCCAGACTGCAGTTGTCACATGTTTAGAAGTGGTTAGCTAAATAAAGGATTGAATGGGGTTAACTTTTGATTATTAAATATGCAATGGAGTACAATGTTTTTTAGATTGCATGGACGACGGTTGCTGGTCCAGATTCGTTGTTCAACCGATTCGCTGGTTTTAAAGACTATCGAAATGCTTTACAGCCAAATAATGTGGCAGAAGATGCGTTATACCAAAAATTCATCGATTCGAAAGAAATTCACAATTACTTGCATGTGGGATTACATAAGTTTGTAGGTGCTAACTACGCTCTGTTAACACATTTTCTCAAGGATTTTGCTGGAGATCATGAGGACATCCTTAAAGAAATTCTCGACAAGGGCTACCGAATGCTTTTGTATTCTGCCCAATTCGATTTACAGGTGCCAGCAATAACCGTCGACAGAATAGTTCACAGGCTGAAATGGAAAGGCGCAGAAAATTTTTCCAAAGCGGAGAGAAAAGTTTGGAGAGTGAATGATGATGTAGCTGGATATGTCAAGATGGCGGATAATTTGGCCTATGCCATGGTACGCAATGCTGGAAATTACGCTATTCGGGATCAGCCGGAGTGGACGTTGGATTTGATTGAAAGATTCCTTTACAACAAAGAATTTTAAATAATTAGTCGTAATTCGCCTGACGAAGAGAACTGATTGTTCTCGAAACGTTGCGTGTACTCAATAAAGTTTTCGTTATTTCCACATAATCCGTTTTGAAAATCATGAATGAATTTTAAATTTGAAGTTGTTGTGGGCAATTAAACTTTAGAAAATGATTATTGTAGTTATCTAATCCAAATAAAGTTTCTTTTCATTATTAACATTCTTCAAATATGTTACACATTGCTTTGAGTTGTATGACGGCATATAAGAACAGGATCGAGTATTTCAAAATTCGACTAATGACTTCATATGTCAAATAGATTTTTTATTTTACATAATCTGAATTTATTACCAAACTTACAAATCAATAAAAGACGTAATTTAAAAGAAAGAACCCGCATATTTTGCTATATTTTCCCTAAAATTCCAAGTTATCTCAAGATTAAATGATTATGCCAAATAATTTTCAATTATATGTCAGTAGTTGTTACTTGGTTTAGTCTCTAAAATAGGATTTCAGGAGTTACATAATAAAATGTAATGATATTACTGTATTGCATTAGTTATTCTTGACCGAGATTCCATTTATAATGAACGTCCAAACATGGTTACTTCGACCGCAATAAGAGAATACTGCCTCATTTTCAATTTGATCACAATATTGCTTTCAATTGTACTGCATTTTAATTTATGTGTTTGAATTATTTAATTTTTAATTAAAGTTAAGTTTTTGTTAGAAGCCCTTTGTGCATTTTAAATTCTCTGATTGTCCCTCGTTTAATTTAAATTTCGACAAAACTTTACAGCTTAACTTAATTTTATTTGAACAAACGTTCATGATACCATCGCATCTTGTTCTGAATAATAAATTTGAATAATGTTTATATTATTTATAATAATATCAAGATGTATACATTTTTTTGTTTATTCTCAAGCTTTACTGTATCATTTTGCAATAGCCTAGAGCCAATACACAGGAAAAAATAATGGAGTAAGGTCACCGTTTCTTCCTTCCGGCCATCTTAAATACACTGTATATACATAAGATCCA
This sequence comes from Lipothrix lubbocki, assembly GCA_034696945.1. Taxonomy (NCBI): domain Eukaryota; kingdom Metazoa; phylum Arthropoda; class Collembola; order Symphypleona; family Sminthuridae; genus Lipothrix; species Lipothrix lubbocki. Next base: position 4,547 of record JAQGAK010002839.1, read on the forward strand.
GGAAAGGTTAAAGCAACAAAAAACACATACAATCCTTTAATTAAACTACCTTTTCGCGGAAACGTAAACGAATTTGATAAAATTAAATGTAATGCAAATCATTTCTTTTTTTGATATGTTTCCAACTCCAACATTCTAGAAATTTTATTCGCAAGTGTCACGAAATATTTAATTAAGTAACTATGTATGGAATACATAATATTATAATTATATAATGCCCTTGCGTAAACCTCTTTTCATTGGAAAGAAAGAGTTTAATTTTAATTACTTGGCGCTTAACTTGTATTGTTAAACATTAAACGTTGGCGGTATTATACTAATGGCAATAAATTCAACATAAATCATTCAGGAAAGATTAACGATTTTGAAGGATTGAGAGTATAGAATCTAATTGTTGGAAAAATGCTGAGGAAACGGGCATTTTAAATATCTTCATTTATGCATACGTGTGCAGCTAACCTAGCTTCTGAATAGACTATTAGTTACAGCTTTCTCAAAATTCAGCTACTGGTAGGCAAAAAGCGTTTTTGAAAATATTGATTTCTCCAAATTAGATGTGTGACTATCTATATAGTGCATAGTCTGCTCTGCTATACGTATTCCCTAAAGAATTGGAAAACAGTCCCGTGTTTATTTTGGGCAGAATTCCCTATCCCTACTATTCGGACTACTACTACTAGGCCTGAACTCCTGGTTCTACTAGTATGGAAATAAGCAATTAATGGACAATTTATTATTCGCACTGCCTCGTATAAGCATTGCTTTTATATTATATTTATATCTAATTACAAGAAACAAACATAAGCTGATTGCACATTTAAAAAAATAAATGGTGTAGCTATAATTTTTAAAAACTATTTGAATTTTTATGTTAATAATATCATATTGCAGATCATATAAGGTTTTACGAGTATATCCTCACCTATATTCACGATAAATCTCTGTCCCGTTCTTTAAATTTCGCGGCATACATAATACTACACAACGAGCAATCAGATTATTTTCCCGTGCTTTGCACGGGCTTAAAGTCAGTGCCAGATTCCCGAGTTTTGTAGCTAATTCGTAAGGTTAGCGGACACCTTTGGCTATCTAATTAAAATATTATAATATAGGCATTATTATAATTATAATGATAACAAAAGAGTCCACCACGTGTCAAATTGTTCCTGCATTTGCATCCATAACTATGTTTACACTTAGGGGCAGGATGTCATTGTTTCTTCTGGAATATTTTTTTAATTTATACGAGCATCCAGGTGTGATATATTTTATTATTATATCCAATTGACAATTATTTCCGGTAGAGTTTCTTTCTATATAAAAACAGTTGTGTGGGGGAGCTAGATTGTTCGTTGACGTTGGGCCTTCCATCGGGATTAAGTTAAATATAATTTAGCTTAAAATTAAGTATTAGTAAGATCGAAAATTCACTTTTTGTTTTGAAGATAATAGTTTCAAAATAGAAAAATTCAATATTAAATATATTAAATTGTTCCTAACTAGGTGTTAACAGTTTCAACATGAATAATTACACGTTCTCGGTTGTTTTACTTGCTGTTCTGGTGCTTGTAATTGTAAGTATTTTTTAAATATTTTTTGTCACTACCCAAATTATTTTTTAAATATATGTATATTCCTATTTAATACCTGGTATTATATTATAACTGGCTTGTATTATCTTTCAACGTGCAGAACCAAGCCGAAGCAGCTAGGAAAACTAAAGAAGAGCTCGCCGTAATGACTTGCAAACAAGCGCAATCTTACCTTACCAAGGAAGTGATGATGTCTCTTGGAAAATGCACCAAGAAATTGAAGTTTAAGAGCCAGAAGGAGCGTCAAGAGAAGATGAACGTAATAATTAAATAAATACTCAATAAAATACTTCCGTGATGTTTTCTAATTTTTTTCCGGCTATCATTGAAAGTTTTTAACTATTATCTATTATCTTATTTTATTTAGGCTAGAAATTATGCAAAATTAAATATTTATATTCATTATTTTTATTATAATTTCTTATTAATTTTTTTTTATTGTAGTGCGTCTTCAAATGTGTGATGATCGAAGAAGGAATCGTAAGTTTCTCAAAAACAATTTATTTTATTCGCTATTGTTAATTATTTTTATTATTTATTAATTATTTAATAACATGCTTTGCTTTTTATTTTATGTACAACAAATATTTAATAAGATGTTTTATTTTATTTTTTATGAAAACAACATACAAAATAAAACGTATTTGAATAATAAATTAATTTTAGCTAATTTCCGATGGAATGGCCACTCCAGAACAAATAGAAGCCTTCGTAAAGGAGCAATCACCTGAAAAGTTCCTCCCCAGGATTCTACCGCTTGTCAGCAAATGTGTCAATGATCCAAGTAATGATTTGAAACATATTCCAATAAAAATAAAATCCTATATAATTAAATTATTATTTATTTAAATTTTATGTATGATTCTACAGATATAAAACTTGATCCGACTGAGGAATTTTGCAAATCCTACGAGCCTCCAATTAAATGCCTCATGGAACAAGTACCAACTGTAAGTTAAACTCGTTGTAATCTTAATTAATAAATTATTATTAAAATCATCAATAAATACATGTTTCAATAATAACTAATAATACATAAACAAAATAGTTTTATGTATCATTCTTATTTGCAGTTCTGCGAGCAGAATCCTGATCTGTAAAGAAAGATTTATGAGAACAATAATGAACTCTTTCTCTTTTCACTATATTTGGATTCTATTGTATTAGAACGAAATTCTACTCAATTTTTCTACAAACTTATTTTCCAAAAACTTTTTCACTTTCTTGCTTCTTTTTTCTAATTTACTTTAAATCGCTTTCTATCTCTCTCTCTTTCTCTTGTAATCTTTTCCTATTGCTTTTACTTTTGTGTCTTGCCAAAACAAGAACTAAGAACTACACAGACATTACTTATTTTATATTAGATTTTCATGTTATTTTGACCAGGTCTTCCAAATTTATTTAAATTTCAACTTTCCATAAATATTTATTCTATACAAATTCTTATTATTTTAATAATTTGAAAATAAATAATTATTACAATTATCAGCAGCAAAAGATCAGTTATAATTCTGCATCACAATTCTTTTTATTATTATAAGATGCATAAGCATATAATTATAAGCATAATTATGTGCATAGCTTGTAGACAATTGAAAAAATCTTGATTTAAAAAGGTCTTTCATTAGGTTACAGTTTTTTGACTGCTATAGGTTTTGAAAAACGACGAAGTATCGCTTGAATGATGTAAAGCAATTTATGCCAATTTATTTTTGTCTCCTTCTTTAACGAAATAATTAGAAAGTGCCAAAACTCTAATAGTAATTTATTGTTTTTGAAAGTAGCGCAACATATTTATTGTGAAGCCAGTTTTAACGCTAAAAATATTGACCTGAATTTGAATTTGTTAGCATTAAAACCCCAAAAGGTCATTGCAATAATGTCTAACTTAATTAAACATGTGAATTGTTTTGGACGTGTGACTTTAAAATTTAATGAAATGATCAGAGAAAAGTGGATAAAAGTGGTCGAGGGCGTTTTAAATAGTTGTTTTGGAGAAATTCTCATTAAAAGCAAAGCGTTGAATAATTATTATGCATAGTAAAGACAAAGAGAAGAACTTAATTTTGTCAAAGCCTTTGTTCATGGCACACGGCGAGAAATTAAAATCTACAGCTGCGATGTAATTGTTAAAATATAGAGTTATGGAGTCGCTTTGTTATTTACGTGTTTTCAAGGTGGGAAATATTTTATTAAAAATAATTTCCGGAAGTGGATGTTCATCATTTTAAAAAACGATGATGGGGGCACTGTAATGTTCATTGACGTTAGGTCTTCCTTAGGGATAAATTCATTACAATTTTTGGAAAAAAGATTTGGTTTTCTAGAATATTTTGTTTTGAAGTTTTAGCTCGAGGACTTTTAGCTTCAAAATAGAATTAATCCATTAAATTATTACTTTGAAAATTTGTGTAATGAATTCCAACATTATTTCTCTTGCCGTTCTGGTCTTGGTGGCGCTAGTGCTTGTGAGTACAATTTTATTTTTTAACTCCATTTCTAATTGTAAATAATTTTTATCAATTCATTTTGTAGTGAAAATAATTTTAATAAAATTTTGATAGCAATTTTAATTACTTAATTTTTCATTTGCAGAACTCAGCAGAGGCCCGTAAATCCAAAGAAGAACTAGCACAGATGACGTGCAAACAGGCGCAATCTTATTTAACCAAGGAAGTGATGATGTCTCTCGGAAAATGTACCAAGAAATTGAAGTTCAAGAGTCAGAAGGAGCGTCAAGAAAAAATGAATGTAATGAGAATTAGAAATAATCATTAATCGTAATAGTTACGGCGTTATTGTGAAATAATAAATTATAATTCGATGTTTCTTAAATTTTGCAGTGTGTCTTCAAATGCGTGATGATTGCTGAAGGAATTGTAAGTTTAATAATAAAAAGCATTAAAGCAATGAATATGGGAGTATGAATCTATTATTATGTATGTAATTAAATATTAATCTAGTTTGTAAATTCATTGCTATTTAATATTTTAGACTAATATTTTAATCTAATTATGCATTTAATTTTTAGCTAAATCCCGACGGTCTGGCCACTCCAGAACAAATTGAGAACTTCGTGAAAGAACAAGCGCCTGAAAAGTTTCTCCCAAGAATTCTCCCTCTTGTCAGCAAATGCGTCAATGACCCTAGTGAGTTTATTTATATTGCTCTACGATATTCATAATTGTAGCTAAAACAATTTTATACTAATACTATAATAATCACTTTTTTTTATACAGACATCAAACTCGATCCGACTGAGGAATTGTGCAAATCCTACGAACCTCCAATTAAATGCCTTATGGAACATGTACCCACGGCAAGTGTACACTAATTTATTATCATCTCTATTTATCATTTAATGTTTATAGTCATTTATTAGAAAATCATTATTTTAAAAATATTTTACCACGATATAATTATTTGTATTCGTTTTTTAATAGTTCTGTGATTCGAATCCGGATTTGTAAGAAAATGCAGAAGAAAATCAGCGGTGGAAAATGTTCGTTCTAGAATTTTGAGTATAGCTGCAACCTTTCATAGGATTCAATTTTATACCTTAACTATAAATAATAAAGTTTAATTAATAGCCTAATTTTAATATTCATTTCCTCTTCCTGCATCAATGTTTTTATTCACTCCCATTCCTTTATAATTTATATCCTTATGTAGAGTTTTGCCTTCCAACTCTTTTTTCGTAGTTTTAAATTTATCTATACTCCACGCAGGTATTTAATTAATTTTTTATTGGTTTTAAAGATTTCTTGGTAAATCCCATATGACCCACATGTCCATATGTGTTTTAATAAATTAAATCCATATAGAGATACAATTGTCCACTCCCAAAAATATTTTCATTACTCTCATTATAGCTGGTGAAGCGTGCTTAATTTTGCATTAAGATATGTAGAGGCATTACCCATAATGGGACAACACAATAAAGAGGAAATGGCGTGTGTCATCATTTCAAAGTGTCATCCTGATTAACAAAAGTTGCCACTTAATAAACCTGCGGGTTAAAAGGCGTGAAAAACAATGGGATGATAAATGGATAATATGTATTGGGCTGGGATTCGCATTATGTTTTTGAATTTGAATTCAGTCATTAAATATGGCGCGTGGCTATATTAAAGCTTAATAAAAGGGTTAGGTGTCAATTACTGGTTTTTAAAAGTTTTTGTTAATTAACTATATATTGAATTCTGTAAATAAAATGATTATATTGTTAAAAATATTTTTAGCTTCGACTTCATCAAAATATGCAGACAGAAGAACTACGCTAAGGGGCAATGCAATCTGATTACACATAATTTTTGCAATTTATAAAACAAAGTTCTTTGTTTTTTTCAACCTTATTTTCAGGATAAATCATTTTAATTAACTGACTTCAGTTATTAACGCAACATGGGAAAAATGAAACCAATGAATCATCTTTAAATAATTCATTTTCGGTGTATCTTATTTTGTGTGTAATACTTAAAGAAAATGATTATTTAAAACAAACAAACAAGAACAATCAAGATAAATAAAGTACAATAATGTAAAAGTAGCGCTACATTAAATAATAAATAAATTGGTGGATATTCATTATTCTGTTTTTGTTTTCGTGCTTTTGGCACATTTTCTTATCCGTAGAAATAATAGAACGGAGATGTCCAGAAACGGGCTTTTTGTTGGGAACTGTATTACATTAATTTTGATTTATGCACTTATGTATAAAAGATTCATTTTATTCATTGCCGAAAAACTTATTAGCATTTTCGGAAGTAATAAAATAAATAATAAACTAAATAAGGGAACATTTCCGGCCATGACCAGCCAAAAAATATTGGAAAGGTTGGTCGGCATTTAATTATGTGGAGTGAACAACATGGGTGACGATGGATTGCACATTGCACCCAATAATTAAATTTATTTTGCATGTTTTTCCAAGATTTAGTTATTATTGCTTTCCTTCAATGCTTTTTTATGATTATTTTACACAGATTTACATAACAATACCGGAACCATGATTAAGCTTTTATTTTATTACAATAAAAAATACAATGAGCAAAAAAGATTGCGTTGTGATGAAGTTATTGTGATTACTTCCTATCCTTAATGTATTTGCTATGGTCAGCTGTCATCTCTCTTATTATTTATCACCATGGCTATTTATTATTTTCGATAATTAAATTCGCAATTAAATGCACGCTCATTGCAGGATATTGTCCTGCTGCCGCTGCCTCATCATCTCTCAGTTGTCTGTGGCCTTTATTGTATAAAAACTAATGACATTAAAAAATTGTCGTCCAGCGCAAGCACAGCGTTGTTGAGTTTACTCATAGCAAAGAGCATTTCCGGATTTAGCACTTCTAGTAATTGTAGATTGAAATATTTAATTTAGCACCCATAAAATCTAAAGCGAATTTGAATCTTCCTTTCAGTAGGGTGCCTACTTTTATCAAGACAACACATTTTTTTAAACAATTTCTGATTTTTAAGCTGGAACTTACTTTTCGTTCAGAGCTTATAGATTTTTTATTTCCCGTAGAAAAATCATTTTTAATTTAATTACTTAATTGACAAAAATTGAATTCATTTTAATTCCGACATGAACAAGTTTAGCCTTTTGAACGTTGTCCTGCTTCTGTGCATTGGAATTTATATTGTAAGAATGTGTATATTATTATTTCTAATTTATTACATTCTATCTCAGTATGTTTACCTTTATTTTTCAATATTATTTTATTCAACAAATAATGAAATTGTTAATTTTTTGCAAAAAATGTTGTTTTTTAATTTATCTTATTATTTTTTTACATTGTATATTTCAGAAAAAACAAGAATTTTTTAAATATAAATACGAATACTTGTACTTATTAGCTAGTAATTATAAAATATCATCTTTTTATTACTTTCATGCTTATGTAACAACAGCACCATGCAGACGGAGCACGGAAAACCAAGGAAGAAATCTCTCAAATGTCTTGCAAAGGAGCGCAGTCCTATTTAATGAAGGAAATGATGGCAGGTTTAGGGAAATGTACCAAAAAGTTGGGCTTTAAGACTCAGAAGGAACGGAAGGATAAAATGAATGTAAGTAGTTGCAGATTTAACTGATTTAAAACTTGTAATAATTAAACTATCAATTAACATGATCTAAATTATTCTAGACCTTCACAATTAATCGATGGAAATCTGTCAATTTTTTTAATTTTTCTTCTTTTAATTATTTTTATCGTTTTAAAAAAATAACTATTTTTTAATATTATTTTCATGATTTTTTGAAAATTATTTTTATAATTTTTTTAAAATTATTTTTGTTTTTTAAATTTATTTTTATTATTTAAAAAATTATTTTAGACCTAATTATTTTTATTTGTTGTTATTTTTTATTTATTTTATTTTGCTTTTAATTATTAAATAATTTAATTTAAAGAAATTGATTTATAATGAGCATTTTTTTAACTAATACTTATTAATAATAATTTTTTAATTTTTTAAATTACAGTGTGTCTTCAAATGCGTGATGATCGAGGAAGGAATTGTAAGTTTTTCATTTAAATCACGTAATGACTAGTATTACTACATGCAACGAAAACGAAGATGATTTAAGCATATTAAGTAATTATCTAATTAGCAATAATATTTATATTTTTAGCTCAATCCAGATGGTACTGCCAGCAAAGAAAAGATTGAAGCATTTTTAGACGCACAAGTGCCGGAAAAGTTCTTGGCAAAAATTTCGCCGCTCATTGGCGATTGCGTTTTCAGTGATAGTAAGCGTTTTTTGAATTTTTAACATATGTATCTAACGTTAAGTATTACAGCGCCGCGAAGTTACACAAAAGATATTTTAAATAATAAAATTTTAATTCCGAATTAACAATTACGTTCATTTACACATAGAAATAAGCCTGGATCCATCTGAGGAATTTTGCAAGTCCTATGAACCACCGATCAAATGCTTGATGGACAAAGTCCCAACGGTAAAAATTATTTTACGCATTTCATATTAATTAGTTCGGTTGCAAAACAATATTTTCATTTTATATTTTATCTTTCCAGTTCTGTGACCAGAATCCAGATTTGTAAATCCAAGACGATATGCACTGGAAAACTTCAACTTATTAGCATTTTCTTCATTAATGAAATTATAATTAATTGATAACTAATTAACTGAAAAAAATCATTGAATAAAATCATCGGTAAATTTGGGTTTATACGGCAATTTACAATGTTTTATTGAATTACACTTTTATTACTGCAAACTTCCAAATATTACAGAAACCAATAATACAAAAATTGGGGGCAATAAAAATATTATGTCACATAGTCACATTATAAAATAGAGTTTTAAGCACTTTACAAGCATTATTTCTGAATTTTAATAATTTAAATATTCACATATTACAGAATCATTATTACTATTTTTGTATTAAATATAAATACTTCAACGTCACAATATTTCACATTCTTTTAAAAATAATTTAAAACCGATATTGAAAATTCGGACACAATCTTTCATACACTTATATTATCACTATTCACTTGAACTTTCAGTATTGTTGCTGTCATTAAAAATAAACTAATACAAAGTAATAAATAAAGAGCTGGCGATTCACAATTTAATTTGTTTTCATTTAGCAATCAGTTCAGAGCAACTTAAGGACTGGCAGCGTTCAAGTTCAGAAACGGAGAATCCGGCAATCCTGAAATCCTTTCGTCGATGCTGTCGTCAGTAAAGACAAAACTGAGATCAACTGAGCTGGCTGGACTCATTCGGCTCCATTCTGAGTTTCCTGCAAAAATTGAAATTATTTTACGTTTTGTTGACACCCTTTGAATTTGTTTAACAAAAAATCGTAATATTTTTTATAATCTATAACTGTGAAACTAAATCAAAAGGAATTCAAAAAGGAATTTACCATAATCGTATGGAGAGTCAAACTGAACAGACGACTCGTCAAAATCACATTCCTCCCTGATCATTTCAGAATAGAGGTAGCTTGTGGGGGAAGGAACTGAAGCGTAATAATCGTAATGGGCTGAAATAAGAACAAAACACATTTTTTTAATCAAAGGCTCGCCAAAACCACAAAACTTATTTAATTACAAATTGTTACTCCTTACAATCCAAAGGCATATGACATCTCTCCGGTGGGAAATCCAAGTCCTGCTCATCAAATCCCATATCCTCCTCATCAGTCTCCTCAATATCAGTCAAATCTTCCAGCTTCCCAGTAGGAGTACTCCACAATTCGTCCTTCAAATTTTGTCGCACGTACATTTCTCCCTGAGGTTTCGGTTTACTAATGTGATCCTTGCCAATAGATTCCGTCGTCTTGAAAGTCTGATTACCGATGTCACCAAAGGCACTGCGGGGCTTCATGAAAGCCCCGGATTTTCCAGCCGGGTCTTGGGTTGACACTGATTTAGAATATAATGACGTCATGTTGGTATTTTCACCTTCTAAAATCTGCAATTTAAACGAAGCAATCAATTAACGTTTTAACATGGGTCACGAGGATCAATGGTTCAAATCAATAATAACAGAATAATATACAATTAAAATATTAAAATACAAATGAATACAATACAAAATAAATACACCAATTCAATAAATACAATAATAATTAATTCAAAAATAAACCTACTAAATAAATACAAAAATAAATTCAAAAAAATTGCAAAATAAATACACAGAAACGCATTTTTCAATACACTTCGAATCTGCTTCAACGGTTCAACGAACGCTACTTCTGAAATTTGCATCTCAATTTATTGGAGATAAACAAATTAGCTGACGTGATGAAAATTCGAGGTGAAATGAAAAAATACTAGAAAACATAATATTTTCTAAATTAATTAAAAATATCAAAAAGTACATACCTGTTCCATGTGTTGTGAAGTCATGTTGAGAAGTTAAATTAAATAAACTGTAAAACCTGTTACAAACAGGCTTTAAACCCAATTCAATGGAAATTTCCTTCGTGAAGTGAAGGGATCTTCTCCCTAAATGACCGTGACTAACACAATAAAACAAAATAAAATTGGAAAATTAGGTGGAAATTTTCCACTGGAACGTCAAAATGCTAAATTTTACGTTGTTTTATTAAAATTTAACTGCCAGCAGTTAGGAAACTTTGATTTGAGGTAATAATTGTAATTGTAAACTTATTTTGCTATTTTCTTATAGTATTGTGGTAATGTTCGGCTTTGGATTTGTATTCGACCAGTTCACTTTACATCAAACTTAAAACTGAATAACGATGTTGCTGTGTGTATTGTTTGTTGTACGTTAATTCACAAACAAAGGCGACAACAACAATTTCGGGATTTTGAGTTTCCAGCCTAAAGCTTCATTGGACCTAGGCTGCAAAAGATGAGAAAAGAGTGTCAGCTCCCAAGTCAAGCTAGCCGATTGCCAAGTACCGACAATACACATTTGCCGATGCCCTACCAATATATGTCAGTTTCAATACTTAGACTTGAATAAACACGGATAATGACTATAACTATCATCCGTGCAACTAGTTTTTTGTAATCTTAAATATTATTTTATCACTCAGTACTGTTTATTGATGGTACTGTTAATTAAATAAAATCAAAATAAAAAAAATCAAATTTATCATCTACTTTTTGTATGTTGGATAGCTTTCTATTTCTATAAGTATATAAATCCATACTTTATATATGTACATAAATGTAAATTGTTGTTTTGTTGATCTCGGTTAAATAACAGCAAATTAAGAGTCAGGGATATTTTAAGATTTACATAAGCAATATAATAGTAAAAATAATAATAAATAATAAAACTTGTCCTAACGCATTTGCTAATAATTTGCTAATGTTGTTACATAAGTAATTTCAAAAGTCACTTCCGGTATCTGCATTTCGGGTACAATTCCTTGAGCATCCGGGCTACTTTTCATAACTTCGGACACACTTTTATAGTCGCAATAGAGATTTTGCTTATTCGGAGCTGTGATGTCATGTCATGAGTAGTTTCCGTGCAGGAGTCGACGGATGATAGGCTTGTGATACGTCCCGGAATGGCCGGGACAGTCCCGGAATTGACATGCTTGTCCCGGATGACATTCGTCCGAAACATACAATGTCCCGGATTTTTTTGCTAATTTCTACAAAAATTTACTGATTTTGTCCTAAAAATGTATAAATTATTGGATGTCCCAGAATACAGATTTAAAAAACTAGCAACCCTGCGACGGAAGGGAACCAGTGGAAATAAGAGAGTGAGGTTGTGGCGTCCAACGAATCCAAAGGAGCAAAGCGGCAATCGCTGTCGGGCGGGTAGATTTCATGTGAGATGTCGCAGTTCTTGGTGGGGTCGCTGTGGGGAAGAAGTTTTGAGAATATTTAATTGATTTAAAAAATGTTATTGCTGTATAAATATTAAAAAGTATTAAAATTATCCAGACTAACAGTTACATACATTATAAAATGAAGTAATTATTACAATATGTTTATTGCACTCTAGACTAATAGTTCTTGCAGTATAATATGAATATATTTTATTCGTATAAATAAATAAATAAATAGATCCTTCCTGACAGATTTATTATATCCCCCAACAATTCCACATCGGAACACCCGGTCGCGGTCCAGGTAGAATTCTCAATAGACCGGGTAAAGTAAGGAAAGCAACGATCGCCAGGATAGCCGTGCTCCTCCCAAGTTCCCCAGCGGTAGCGGGCCCAAGATGCTAATAATGCTTTAACTGAAAATAAAATACAAAAGCAAATAATAAATAAATACATAATAAATACACAATAAATGCATAATACATAAATAATAATATTAAAAAACAAGTGCGCGAAGCGCACTTGTTTTCAAGGCGCGGCGGCCCAATAATGCGAATATATTAGTATGTATGTACATCAACTACATATAATATGCATACATAATACGCGCCTCCAATATAGCGGTAGGTTTAAATTTTAATGAAAAAACTCAAAATCGCCGTTTTTTACCCAGTAATACGAAAGCTAAGGCAAAAAAGAAAAATACAGCCATGAAGGTTATTTTATGGGGTTTCTGAATAACCTCCCAGGAGAAGGTCTGCGCGTTACAGTTTTTTTGGAAAAAAATAAAATGTCGGCAAAATTTTGAATTTTCCCGGCAAAAACGGGTAAAAATTTTGAAAATGATAATTTTGGTCGAAATCGGTTCTTACGATTTCAGGACCTTTTGAATGACGTATCGGGGGTCTTTCTACAACCAAAATTACGGATTTTGGAAAAACGTACCTTTTTTTTATAGAAGGTAGAAAAAATAAATATTTAAAAAAATATTAAATAAATAATCATAAATACATACTAATAATTAAATAATAAATAAATAAATAATCATAAATACATACTAATAATTAAATAATAAATAAATAAATAATCATAAATACATACTAATAAATAATAATAATAACTAATAACAAAACATAATAATAATACATAATAATAATTAATAATAATAATAATTAATAATAATAATAAATAATAATAATAAAAATAAATAAATAATAATTATTGGAAATTGATTAAATGAAATAATGCATATGTGAATATGAATAAATCAAATAAACAATCGAAGAGCGAGAGTTC
>JAQGAK010002840.1:0-17723 GCA_034696945.1 Lipothrix lubbocki
ACAAAATTCGTGTCCCCGGTTTTGTCCCCAATCTTCCGGGGACAATATTTTTGTCCCCAAATTGTCCCGTCCCGTGTTCCGTCTCCGGGACATCGGGACGTCCCGTCCCGATTAGAAGCCTTATTTGACACACGTGTAGGCACGAGGTCAACGAGGTTCCCTATTGAAATTAAGGGTGTCAGGTCAACATGATCAAAAGTTACGACACTTTGTAGTTTTGCATGTAACTCATACGAGAAGTATGCATGATATTCTCTATATGGCATAGGCGTGACTACACGGATACACACAAGAGCTGTATGCATCAGCGATAAGAGGGGACAAGAACGAGAACCTTTAAAGCTGTTGTTAATTTAGCGCAGGTGCATACTATTAGAAAGTCTATCCCTCCCAGTCGCTATATTATATAGGGGTCCGTATTTAGTCATATATATGTGCATGTCGCGGAGTGCCTTCTGCAGTTTGTTCTGACAATGCAGAATGCGGTGCATTAACTAAAGGGAAGAGAGTTCGTTATAGTATGAGTACATGATTAATTCAATTACTCAGTCTAAAAAATTGCGTACATGTACTCTGCAATGGAGTAAATACAAGTGCAGACTATTAAAAAAATTAAATATGCATAATATTACATATAGTATTATATATTATATATAGGTAAATAATATATGTTATTATGGATATTCTTATATATTATTTACCAATGCCAATAAATCAAATTATAAATTATTATGCATATTGTTATATATTTTATTTAGGCATAAAATATTATATTCAACTTCAAATATTATATAAAAACTAAATATGCAGTGCTCATATATTATTATATTTATGTATGTATTGTCGTAATTATATAACAATATATTCATATATTACATTTACACAATGTATATTATCATATGTAATATCTCTGTCTACACAAGTAATATGCAGTATAGCTCAAAACGTTTTGTATTGTACAAAAAGGAGCACGCATGACCCCGCAAATACAAGGGCTTCCGTTATCTATTCTACGTATGACATTAAGTGTTGTTGCTCAAAACGTTTTCAAAGTCTATGCTGCAGTACGGCATTATATGAGTACTCAATATGTTTTTATTGTCACATGCTGCATGGGGCTTTGATTACTGAATGTCATTAGTTAGAGATTGTGTCACCGGAGGGACCCTTATCGTAGACCACTTGGGGGCGCGGTCGGAAGATTTTTGGCATCAAAGACTATCCGACACGCTGAAGAACGTAACGAACTGCTTTGTCTTGGCTGAACTTTAGCGAACAGACGAAGATTTTCACTGATGACATCTGCAAATAAGTTTTTGGTTTTAAACTTTATTAATTTTAAGATAATTTTACTAATTATTATTTATTAATTATAAGTGGGATTTCTTTACCATGTAAAATAAATGTAAATTGGGATAAGCCCACCTGATTTACAATTCCCTGGTAATACCTGTGAAGTATTTAAATATGCATCTTTTTATGCATCCTGTATTTAAGTTAAAATAGAGATATCCTATTTACCGTTTTTGTTTTTATAATAAGATGGCTGGTGTATGTCACAATCTTAATAAGGCGCTTTTAAAGAATTTATCTCATTCTAATGATATGTATTGTTAGTTTTTCACCAAACCTATGGGTGTGGACGTTGTGAGCAATTCAAAATAATTGTTCAACATATGTTTATTCGTGCTAGGCTTTACATTTTCAGCAAATGTTTGTTTTGTGGTCTACAATAAAGCTCAGTGAATTTTGATCAAACGGGTCGCCTACGTTGTCCCGTATTCTCAATACAAATTTCTACTGGAAATCAACTTTTATTATCAAAACTATAAGAAAACTAGCCGAAAAATTGGACGCGATGGTCGGCACCCAGATACGCAAAGCGTTTTATAGAGACTCGTAGAACATTTTTTGCACCTCATCTGGAAGAAATTAGCAAATGCAGGACTA
This sequence comes from Lipothrix lubbocki, assembly GCA_034696945.1. Taxonomy (NCBI): domain Eukaryota; kingdom Metazoa; phylum Arthropoda; class Collembola; order Symphypleona; family Sminthuridae; genus Lipothrix; species Lipothrix lubbocki. Next base: position 1,951 of record JAQGAK010002840.1, read on the forward strand.
CAATTGTTTAAAATCCGTATAGATTTACTCAATATGAGCGTTGTAATATATTGTAAAAGCTAAACAAATTAGCAGGAAGAATTTTTTAAAATTCAATTACAGCTTCTAAACCCTGAAAAGCTAATACTATCAATTTATTCAGAATTCTCGACAAACTCGGTGCGAATTTTATCCTAAACATGAGCCGGCGAATGAACACAATATTTTGTGCGGTGAACACACAAAAGCCAAAAATACACTCACCAAGTGTTAGTTTAAATCCATCATGGCAGCGGTTTTGAAAGGCAAAATAATTTTCAATACTAGTATTCCGTAAACTAGCACGCAATTCCAAATCCACACAAAGTCCGGGCATTTTGGCGGCAATCAAAATTCCTGCTCCTTTTGACATTACGTGCTGAGGGACAGAAAAGTCCTTTGAGAATGTCCAAGCAACTTCAATGCGCTTCAAATCTGTTACAAAGATGCATAACGACAATCAGTGTACATACTTGATTTAATCACTTCTTGAACAGTAATTATTTATTGCCTTATTAAAACTAGTATGGTTGGTTATACTCTGAAGTGTCCTATAGAAGTTGTAAAAATGTTTAGTATGACTCCAATTGTATCGACCAATGAAAGTTTTAGTCACAAAATTTGGGTTGAAATATTTGAGCCCAATCAATTTAATACAAAGCAATTTCACCCGACAGCATTGGTGATTTTAAAGTTGACAGGTATTCAAAAATGAGTCATTTTTGTGTTAAACTTTAAAAACGTAAAAAATGCTGTATGTACATTCCTAGGGGCTCCGTTTACTAAGTTTCAGCAATATCAGATATTATAACCCAAACGATAATCGGATGACAAGTTTTTAAATTATCGTGCAAGCAGACGTACGAATATACACCTCTACACGAGGAGCCGCTGGCGCTTTCTATAAAATTGTAGCTGTAAAAATATTGGCTGAACGCTTTGATTTAAGATACTTTGGCTGATATATTCTATTCCCGCCAAAATTTTATGCCGGAAAAAATCGATGGTCAATTAATTCTAGATATTTTTAGCGTACCTTTAAAATTTAGCAGGGAATGTGGACCTGGAACAATGCAGATATTTCGGACATCATCTAAAGATAAATTTTCTAATGATTTGAGCTCATTTTTGTGAATTCCAAGAAGAAAATCTAAGTTTACTTCCAAATCCTCAAACAAGAAATTAAAATCTTCCAATTGTGAAAACATTAACATTTGCTGAAATCTCTCGACAACGGATCCCTCTAAAGTACGAAGCTTAATTACGTTTGGAAACGTGTTTGCGGCATTGTAAAGATCATTCGTGGGATAATGTAATTCACGTGTTGATAAGCTTTTAAAATTAAACACGTGGCCCTCGACTTCACTTTGGCCAGAGGAGCAGATAACTTCGTAAAGATTTGGAGCCAACAAATCCCAGTTAATCGCCCCCATAAGATAGAGTTTGCCGCAAGGATTTATTTTCAAATACGTTTTGATTTTTTTGAGAGCCCAAAACCGTGGCAAGTTTTGAATGGCGGCCAGATCCGCAAGAAGTTGTAGCTCACAAGAAAAGTCTCTTAACGTGACGGATATACTCGTACTGGCCCACAAAAATCTTTCAAAAAATATTGCAACCTCATTTTCGCCACTCAATTCTAAATGTATTAAATTTAGACGCTTCCATACTGGACGATTCTCCATGTAAAACAATGGATGAAGCTTGTTCTGTATCAAAGCGCAGGTATATAGGTGTGCGTTTGGTCCATTCCAACCTACAATTCCCGAACCATCCCGTTCATACACAAATCCAAAAGCTTTGTTGCAATAAACTTTTAAATTTGGCAAAAAGTCCTGTATAATATTATCAGGAACCATCCCTAGTTTAATGGCACGTAAGTTGGGGTAGACATTTTGCTCCAAAAATGGGATCCAAGGGGAACACCGTGAAAAGAATCTCGCGCTGAATTGTTTAATTAAATATCCTTTTTCTTTAAGAATGATCTCGATTAGCATGATGGCTGGACATTCGTTCTTGGGCATCACACACTTAATGTATTCAAAACGGATGACATCCAAAAGGATTGAGTACATGACCTTGACTTCGTCTAAATTGCGTATTCTCTCCCTGGCTAGACAGTTTTGACAAGACATTGTTTTCCATTGATGTTCGTACCACTTCATCCTATTGTTGTACATTTGTCGGGGCTGCATCTCGATACCGTTGTAGAACATATTCGTTTTGCCCACTAATGATGCATTCAGTGACAACAGAGTTCGGCACGGTTCTTCCATCAAAATGATTCTACATTTGCGTTTCTTGTTTAAATTTCCTCTTGCTTTTTGCAACCACAGCTTGTTTACAAGACTAAGTCGGAGTAAATCTTCTTTTTTTAAATATTGCATGATTTGGTCAATTATCTTTAAAAAAAACAAAAATTAACGAGCTTTTTATTTGTACGTACAAACAGAGTTAGCAGTTTCAATATGGATTGCCAAAAATGCCTGTCTAATATGTGTTGAAATATTGTCAGATTAAAATCCGGGCATTTTGGGACATATAGTGAATTTAGGGCAGGCGGGGCATATTGCCCTAATGTGGGCAGACAAATAGCTCTTTCTTTGATTAGATACTTTTTGAACTTTATACTACCCTTCGATTTGATAGGAAAATCATATAGCGGAATCATTAAATTATCACTACAGTATGTATAGGAATGTCTATTCAAATTTTAGTAACAAAAAATGTAATGACTGGTACTCGCCCAGAAACGGAATTTCAGTAGCAATTAAAAATTAACTGGTCTTTTCCTGTATTAGTATTATTAATTACTGCCATTTTTGTAGCGTGTGAATTTTGCAGTAATTGCTTATAAACGATTACTGTCTACTTTGAACGAAGGGCTTCAACTGATACAATGAAGTTAAAAAGTGTCACTAGCTCGTTTACAACTTGCATTTCGGCATTTGTAATGTATTGAAATTAAAACGTACATGCAAAAAAAACTAATTAATTAAGTGAAATTAGCCTTTGCTTCTGTATGCACAGCGTCCCCATTTACCATTGCCAACTCGACAACAAATGGAATAGACGAGGTATGAGTTTTGGAGAGAATCCAACTCTGAATACGGGCATATTTTTAATCTTAGTCAACATACGAGTAACGACGCTCTGAACAATTAAAAATTATTAAGCATAACGGATTCCTGTTAAATCGCAATTTTTCAAAAGGTTTTATGTTTATGCTCATATCGTCGGACAAACTAGAAAAGGAGCTTATATGATTTTGGGTCAATATGAAAAGGGGACATGTCGTGATTCGAGATTTTTCAGTAAAAAAAGGAGCTTATATTTTCCCATGCTCCGGAGCCACCAGCTCCGTAAACACAATTATATAATATAAGCCCCTTTTCGAATTAGTGATTTTATATAAGCTCCTTTTTATATTGTGTCAAAATCATATAAGCTCCTTTTCTAGTTAGTCCGACGATATCTTCTGTAACAATCTTCTTGACGGATTTCCGTGATTCTTTTTTTCATGCATTATCAAGACCATTTTTTACCAAAATCGTGATTTTGTTACATACCTACTAGCCTTTACGAATAACTGAAATGAATTACGCACATCCAAGGCTTTGTGCTTAACGTATGATTTAGATTTGCAGTTAATAAAATCATAATTCTGGTACAGAATTGCCTAATTTATACCAAATGTGCACAAAGATAGGAAACGAAAATGGCAATGGTTATTAGGGATTCTGTATACTTGAAATACTTGGAAAAATTTAGCGTACAACTTAACTGAGGATTGACACAAAACGGATACGGTTGAATATTTGTAGGCTGGAAAATATTTTGGTTGTAAAATTCTATGGCTGAAATTGATTTAGCCGTAAATTTATCGGCTTAAATATCGCATGACTGAATTAGTTTTGGGCTAAAATTACTTTGGTTCAAAAATTGTAGGCAAAATTTTGTAGCTGACAAAAGCTTTGGTCGATTCATCCGGTTCCCTGTTAATATATATCCATCAATAATAAGATAAAACCATCAGATAAAACAATGAAATTTTACAGGAATAAGTCAATGTTACAAAGCTACTCCTTTATTCGGAATTCAAATTTGCCTACAAACCCTGTTTTAGAAATGTGTTTAAATAAACAAGGTACAGCTGAAACAAAAGGGTAAATAATAAAGGTTATTTGCCACACTGTATAAGTTTTGATAATAAAAATAAGTATTTAAAAACAAATTCCAACAACGTATACGTTGTTGGAATTTGTTCAACTATAGTTGACAAAGAAAGCCAAAAACAAGAAGTATTAAGGTAAATAACAAAAATAAAATAAGATTATTTTGAAACTACTTGAGCAAGTGCGTAAGGTGCCTGCCCAATTTGCCCTTAATGCCGGGCATATCAGGCGTTGGACATTTCAGGGCAATTTGGGCATGTTGTAGAGTCAAGTAGAGAGCAGGCATATACCGCAGGGCATTTTGAAATTGCCAACTCCGAGTACAAAATCGTATGATTAAGTCTAAAAGTTATTTTAATAAATCATTGCACTAGCGGCAGCACCAACTTATAAAATAATCAACTTACGAGATGATTGGAAGCTATTTGTTCTTCCAATTGTTGTACTCCAGTAGTCATCTTTAAGTTGTCGTGGCGTAATAATATTTCCATTTTATAAAGCCAAGTATTTGTTTGATAGCTTGTACTGCAACACTTATTTAACGACTAACCAAATCTCGAAGGACGTCTTGATTTTAAGCAATACTAAACTAAACTACTCGTGTTGTTTGAAATATTCATTGTTGTGTACTGCAACTTACACCAAACCTTTCCCAGGTAGAAGGGATAAAAATAGAATGGTCAAAACCTAAAGGCAATAGTTTTTACAAGAACCGTTAGTCAAAACTCAAAATAAATATCCAGTTCAATTGAAAGTCTTCGATTTTGTAAAAGTTAAACTTTGATTGTCCAGTAACAATTATGTCGGTATTGTAAACTTCATACACACACAAACAAGTTTAAGTTACCCAGTCACGCTTGATTGACGTGTATGTATATGACAAGTTGCTAGGCCTGTCAAAGACAGGCTATAGATGAAGACCTACTATGGTATTCGATGGCATGATTTGCTAGCGTTTAGTTTAGGGATATATTAAGCGAGAAAATCTACTTCTAAAAAGCGACTGATACCGACTTGTTTGCCTTTTATACCAAATTTATAAGGGTTAAATTTATAACTTTGTTAACCTTGGAAATGGGTATATTTTTAAACTCTATTTTATATGATTTAGAATGGAAAGTGACATTTTAGTGAAGTCTCGTATCAAATAATCGTTCATGGTATCCATTTTTATTGGTGAATTATTAAACTTTGCTTTGATTCATAAAATAATGTGCTAAAATTTAGCATTTTATTTACTAGCAGGTCGGTAAGTATTAGCAGGGTTGACAGTTCTAATCTACCCGCTCGGCATAACCAAAAATGTCATCTCCAAAATCTGGACATTTGTGGCAAGCCGAGCATATTACCCTATGTATTAACAGGCACATAGGGCATTCTACTAAAAGTTCCTTTTATGGTTTGGTTACATGATGCTTGTTTTTAAACATTTGGGTTTCAGATTTTCAGGATATCTCTAAAGTTACCCAAAGTTTCCACTGTTAACTGCATGTATAATACATATCGTAGGCCAAACCTCAGGATGTGCCATAATGGTTTTCCACTATTCTGAAAGTGTATCATAGCAAAGTTGCTCAAATTTCGAAACTGAAGATGTGCCAAAATCATGCGCGGCGCATGAAGCAAGCGTCACGTGAGGCCCCCTATCCCGCTCCACGCATGATTTTGGCACATTCTGAGATTATTGAATTCACGAGAATCTGCTTTTGGTACTTCGAGAGATTAGGTGGAAATGATTATGGCACATCCTGGGGTTTGGCCGACGATATCCACAATGATTGTACTCCTTTCCCACCCTCGATCACGATTCTTTCAACGCGGTTCTTTACTCAAAGCTTTGTGAAAAGTCCGACTGTCAGTAAATTGTTGATTAACTAAACCGTTTTGTAACGATGTGTAAATATATATGTAAATAAATATCGGTTGCCATATAACCACAACAACACTCCAGCATTTCAGGTTCACACTTTCACATCAACAAGTGAAGGACACTGACGGTATGCATCTATATGATATTTTGTAACTTGACGGAAACCCTTCCCAATTCCAACAAACCTCTTAGGAAAATTTTATATACATACTGGTAATCCTTACTACATAATATTTTTACATTCAGGTCACGCTGTTCTGTGTACAGAGCATTTCCTCCTAAACCACTAATCCGATTGTAATTGTGTTAGTGTCATATTGCAAAGGATGGAGGGGACTTGCGAACGAGAGTGTTTGGTGACCTTAACTTCTGCGGTTTGACACCTGGGTCACCGAACATTTAACACAAGTCAAAATGCAAACCTTGACCGATTTCAATGAAATTTTTAGAAAATATTCCTTTTAGTAAATAAATAGGATGTTAAATGAGGAAGTTTCCGGAAATCGTAACCGCTTGACCTGCAGGTTACCGAACATATAACCCGTGTCAAACTTCAAATCTGGACTGATTTTAATGAGACTTTTACGAAACTTTCCTTTCATTAAATCATTGGAGTATTAGCTAAAAGAGTTTTCGAAATCGTAATCGCTTGTCCTCCAGGTCACCGAACAATTTACCCAGGTCAAAATGCGAACCTTGAATGATTTTATTGAACTTTTAAAGAACTCTTTTCCTTATAAAATCATTTAAATGTTTTGTTTTAAAACGAGCTCACCCACAAGTCAACAAAAATTTAACCCAGGCTAATTGCAAACGTAGATTTCAATTAAAATTTCCAGATATCAAAAAATTATGAGACGTAAGTTAAATTAGACTTTTTCGAAAACCAGAACGGTTTGATCTGTGTGTCACAGAAACATTTAATCCAGGTCAAACTGCAAACCTGCACTGAATTTATTGATAATTTCAAAACCTCCGAATTTATTGGGTAAGAATTCAAAATTAATGTTTGCCCTAAATAAATATATTGGGTACATGGTACATAGATACATAAGTCTTGATCATAAAAATAAATACTGTGCTTAATACATACTACAGGAAAATTTGAAAATACGTTAGCGACAAACACGTTACTATAAATTGCTCTTTTATATGAAATAAATTACGGATTATATTTTTATGTTGAGGAAAACACGAAAAGTATCTCATTTGATAAATTACCGCAATTACTTACATGATAATAGTAACCGAATGTTTAAAAACTTAACCCGCTTTTTAGAATTGTTTTCAAACATATTTAGCATGTCTACCATTGCCGGACGGTATGTATGAAATCATTGCGGGTCTGTGATCGTAAGACTGCGAGGTTGTTGAAAATTCCTTTAAATCAGCTTTGAGCTTGGCAGCTTTTGAATAAAATACCTCAAAGGAGAAATTGGTACATCTGTGTTCTCTTATTCTGTATAGAAAAAATGCATTTATCTACATGTTTGTGCTTTCTATGTACATAATTATGTTATTTGTTCTTTTATATATGCTCACATTATAGCCATATACTAACGCCTGTACAGATAATGCATTCATGCTTTTTACAACTCAATTGCTCAGACGGGAATTTGTTCGAAAAATAAACAAATGCACCATCAGGTCACAAAGCGTTTAATTTTGTTGTTTTTATACAATTTTCCCTATTTTTACATACCTACATGCCTAATAATGCATAAAGAAACACAGTTAAGGATATGTATTAGAAACTAAATTTTTACCCATTTTGTTACATTAGCATCATTTTATTATTGCGCGAATTATTACAAGTGCAAGTCTAAAATTAAAATTCGGCTGTGCATGCAATCATTGATGCGCATAATCCAATAAACATTTCACCGAAGGCAACAATAACTGCAAGTGCTAATTCAAAACCATATAGGTTAAATATTAAATGCACATCTAACTTAAAACTAAGCGGCGCAAACAATCTGGTCCATGCTCGTATTTGCTTAGAATATTTAGAGAAGTGGATTTGGTCCCAACGTTGCCAAATTGAAAACAATCTCGACGACAACATTAAATGCATTCGGTTGGCCAAAAGATTTGAAACAAGATTTCTATCTGTCAGCATTATTCCGTTCCGACCCTCCTAGAGTGTATCCTTAGTATTTTTGTTGTGTGCAAATTTGATGATTTTATGCCGCCGGTTGTTTTCTTTTTTCAACAAACTATACAGTACTGGAAAATCTTCCTTGGTTGTGATGATAGCTTGTCGCAGAAAATGGTTTTCCATTGTTGCCCAAACATCGTTGGAACTTGGAACAGATCCAAAGTTGTTCGTTTATGAATCTAGCTACAAGCTTTATTTGGAGAATTGAATCCAATACCTCTGTGTAATTCTTCTTCCATTCGTAATAGGTTCAAGTAACTATTACACTGTGTTGCAGCACTACCACACTTCGATTTGAAACCGATAATCCGAAATCCGATAAGACCCTTTGGCATCGTAGATTTGATTAGGTGTAATCTCTTCTCTCTATTAATAATTTCGTTGTGACGACCGTGATTCCGTCATTCCGTGATTGCGGGAGTTGGGTGGGGTGGGGGGACCTGGAGTCGCCGACGAGTAGATCGAACGCGCGCTTCGCGCGCAGAGATCTACTCGAAATTAATATTTTGGTAAATGCTACCTAATCCCGTGATACAAAGTGGGATGGGGGAGTAGAGAAGGGGGCGGGTTGGGGTGGGGGTGGCGTAGGGGGTGGGGGAGGGTGGGGGGACCAGGAGTCGCCGACGAGTAGATCGAAAGCGCGCGAAGCGCGCTGAGATCTACTCGTAATTAAAAATTACACTAGCCTTCTAAAAATCGTACTATTTTTATGAATGATAAAAAACTAATCTAAGTATAGTTTATTATGGAAACATGTATATGTAACTATGATGAATTCGTTTTGTGTCCATTAGATGGTTTTGAAGAATTATCCGCATGTTTAATCCCTGCTGATTGGGAAATGTCGTTGTTATTGTTTTGAGTATTTGTTTTGTTTTCTTTAACTTGTAAACGTTTTTTATGTCTAGCTTTTCGTCTACAATCCTTTGATTGTTGCTTCTCATATTCTTTTTATTTTTGTTCTGAAAATCTTTGGGCTGCTAGGGAATGATGATCAGCCTCAGTGTTGACCCAGTTAGTGTCAATTTTTGGTTGAAATGCATTTAAATATAATATTATGTACAAAATGATATGAATAACCAAAATGAGTGAAAAAGTTGAATGGCAGTAAAATTTACTATATATTGTCGTAAATTTTTGTAATAAATTCAATTATAAATAAATAAATAATTTACGTACATTTTCTTTGATAAATTGCTTTGCCAAATGCAATAAATGATCCTCGTCCCCGAACAAATGTTATTAAAAGTACGGGAGCGTAATGGTTTTCGTATCTGAAAAATAAAAATAAAAGAATAAAATGTGTTATATGGGCAATGAAAAAGTAAGAAGCAAATCAGAAAATAATATAAATTTTGAGCACTCACTCGTTTTGCGAGGGGACCGGTGCAGTAGGCGAAAAAATTATTAGTCAGACCGACCTTCAGTCCGTACCGGGGAAACTCGTGCCTGTAAGCAGCACTTACGACCACATCACCTTCAATTCTTGCATATAGGCAATCTGTAGAATAAATACAAAAGACATTTAGACAATTATAATAATATAAATTATTATATGAAAAATCAAACCCCTAAAAATAAAAACTTTTTAATTCAATTGCATTTAACATAACATCCTATATATGGTAATCCATCTTTGATTCCCTTGCAGCATGCTTGACATGACACAATATTGGAAAAAAATATTTGCAATAAAAATATAATAAATACTAAATACAATTTAGATATGAATATAAAAATTCACTATGGACACTAATTTAAAAATGTGTTTTCTTACAATAAACATTCAAAAAATTAAAAATCTGGAATGAAAAATAACAAAAAATTTAGCTCACTTGACAAATGATGTCCTTTCTGGTAAACCGAACAATTATACGGTATTTCGGCGTATTGTACTTGTTCTTGTCCCGGAAAATCAACTGTTTACGGGAATAATAGTCAGTCCTTCCCTTACAACGCCTTTTGAGCCAGACTTGGAAGAAAACCCTGGAGAAATAAAAATAACTCATTAAAGAGAAATAATTTTTAGCAAAAATATATTAAATAAAGAATAATAATATGTATATTTATTCGTAATGAAAATAATATTATTTACCTAAATTAATAACAATATTGTAGTTAAAGTACCTGGGTACAGGAGTGTCGAAAATCACGATGAAATGTAATGAAAATATTTTTGTTCAAAACCAGGTAGGGGTAAATAAAATGTTGATACAATGAAAACTAAAAAATAGTTTAATTTATTTTATTAATAGAAATTTTGATTGAATGTGGAATTCCAGATGTGAGTAGGAAAAATGTAGTAAGGTATAATTGGACGTTGGACATTTGTCGTCCGCTGGAGAAGTATCTTGTTTGATAAAATGGAAATGCAGTTCCCTGCTTTATTGTGTATGGATATAGTTCATGTTCAAAAGGTTTTGCTTTGGCAGGAATGAGTTTGATGGAGTGAGAGTGAGAGATTCAGGGATTTCGATTAAGCCGCCTGCATGTTTAAATAACTGCCAAGGATTCCCCCCCAAAAAGGTGTTTCTATAGTGTAGTAGCATGGTTTGATGGTTTGATAATAGCGGATGAGAATAATGTTAGTACTAATGAAAAAAATAGTAGCAAAAAATTGTAATAATTTTTAAAATTTGAAATTTGGCGGCGAAAAAAATTGGAAATGTTAAAATTTTGATTTGGCATAGTGCATATGAAAAAGGTATGACATTCATTGTCAAATAGTGCTTCATGTATACAGATGTGCATTGAATTGCGATAGACCGCGCCGCGCCCATGATGTGGCGGCATGTTAGAAATGCGTATAAAAAATGTAAAAATAATAATTAACCCGGAACCAAAATGAACGTTTCAGAGTTACCCTCCAGGACATAGTCGACGAGTTAAAGTTTTTTAGAAAAAAATTAAATAATAATAATAATAATAATAAAAAGTGGGCAAAAGTTTGAAATTTCCCGCAGCTTTAAAGCTGTGTTCACACGTGTTTAAAATTTTTAATGCGTGTGCCAATTTGTTCGAAACATATCGTGCGGACAGACGGACGGAAAGACTAGATCGAACGGTTGAATAGGTTTCTATCGTACGGACGGGAACCTAAAAACGAAAAAAAGTAGTATATATGTGTACTAGAAATATGAATATGACGCCTGCAATATGGCGGTAAGTTTAAAATTTTGGGGGAAAAAAGTAAAAATCGTAAAGTAAAAAGTAAAAAGCTACGGGCAAAAGAAAAATACCACCATGATGATAATTTTATGGTGGTTCAGAATTACCCCCCAGGACAAGGTGTGGGAGTTACAGGTTTTTCAGAAAAAATGTCTTCTAAATTTTGAATTTTCCCGCCAAAAACGGGTCAAAATTTTGAAAATGGTAAATTTGGTTTAAAATCTGTTCTTACGATTTTGGGACATTTCGAATGACGTATTGGGGGTCCTTCTACGACCAAAATTACGGTTTTTGGAAAAACGCTGGTTTTTTATAAAGCTAGAAAATATGCACGTTAATTTAGGTGAATTTTGAATTGTGTTTAATGTACATAAACAATTTTTTTTAACAAATTTATTTTGTTTAGATTATATTTCTTTTATTTAAATTATATTTAGTTTTTTAACAAATTTATTTTGTTTAGATTATATTTCTTTTATTTAAATTATATTTAATTTTTTAACAAATTTATTTTGTTTAGATTATATTTCTTTGATTTAAATTATATTTAATTTTCATTGTATTTATTACAGGGTTGGAAATCTGAATTCAAAGTAAAGAGCATGTTGTTGTAAATTATTATTTTTACTAGTAATTTTAACTCGAAATATAATACACATGTGACGCAAGTGGAAATGTAAACGTATTTACAATGCGTATAAACTGTATTTGAAAATATTCTGAATATGATATATACATTTGAGACTGTCCACCAGGAAGGTACATCAACCGGACAGACGTCGACGGATACGGCATGATTTTATCAAAATCTGTTAGGGGACCCAAGATAACATTGGTCTAGTCTAGTCGGTTTTCCGATCTCAAAGGGTTATACATAGCCCGTAACAATTTTTGAAATCTTAATTTTTTCGATTTTTAAAGTAGAATATCTCGAAAATGGGAACGACGTCCGGGCTGAAATTTTGTACTTTGGGACACTTAGGCATTCATCAAGGGACGTCATGGCAAAAAATTCGAAAAACCGATTTTCCGAAATACAGTAACAACCAATAAATCGATTTTTTGAATTTTTGTCAGGTGTTTCTTGTTGAGAATCCCAAAGAGTCCCTGCATACTAAATTTCAGTCCGGGCGTTCTTCCTCTACTTGTTCCCTTCACCGCGCATGGTTTTAGAGCGACGTCCCATACAATTTAAATGCGAAAATAAAACTAGGAGCGGTGCCTCTAGTTTATTTAGCGCAGAGTGCGGGTAAATATATTAGTGCAATTTATAACCAAAAAATCGTCGCTTCGCAACGATTTACGGCACTCCTACAGGGGTGCTACTGCGAAGGGGCAGCGCCAGCTATTTATTACCCAGTTATTTATCAGTGGACTCGTCAACGTTTCAAACCATTACAGCATGTATTATCCTAAGTTACTTTTTTAATTTACAGCAAATAAATGTCATTTTGATCGATACTTTTCTCAAAACCCGAGTAACACCGAAAATTTTAAACCGATTTGCTTCGATTTCAAATAATATTCAAATAATTTCGGCAAAATCGGATGAATTTTGTAAAACCTGGGTAACTCCAATTTTCAACCGATTCGTCAAAACTTTCACATATTGCATGCCCTAGGCCTGAAAACTTTGTATACCAAATTTCAGCAGAATCGGATGATTTTGAAAAAAAATACCCAGGTAACTCTACAACGGGTGATCTGATTCGGCTCAACTGTGAGATAATTAAATTAATATGCCTGGAGACTATGTATACCAAGTTTCAGCAATTTCGGTTGATTTTTAACAAAATACCCGGGTAACTCTGATACGGGTAGGCCTATTCGGCTTAACTGTGAGATAATTAAATTAATATGTTTGGAGATTATGTATACCAAGTTTCAGCAAATTCGGATGATTTTTAACAAAATACCCAGGTAACTCCGACACGGGTAAGACGATTCGGCTTAACTGTGAAGTAATTACATTAATATGTCTGGAGACTATGTAAACCAAGTTTCAGCAAAATCGGGTGATTTTTAACAAATTACCCGGGTTACTCCGACACTAGTAGGCCGATTCGGCTTAACTGTGGGGTAATCAAATTTATATGTCTGGAGACTGTGTATACCAAGTTTCAGCAAAATCAGGTGATTTTTAACAAAAACCCAGGTAACTCCGAAACAGGTAGCCCGATTAGGCCCATCTTCGAACTCATCCAAGCTTCATGCCTGAAGATTATGTGTACCAAGTTTGGACAAAATCGGACCATGGGTTTTTGAGTTATCGTGCAACCGGACGTAAAATACCCGGGTAACTCCGAAACGGTAGGCCCGATTTGGCCCATCTTCGAACTTATCCAAGCTTTATGCCTGAAGACTATGTGTACAAAGTTTGAACAAAATCGGACCACGGGTTATTGAGTTATCGTGCACTCGGACAACCGGACTTACGGACGTACGGACATGCACCATTACATCAGGGTCCGCGCCCCCGGGGGCGCTGCCCCTAAAAACAGGCTGAATTCAAGTATGTTATAGCTTGGGTATTATTTGGAGATATTGGGATAATTCAAACCTAATTTGATAACCCTTGTATTTCTAAATGCTATAACACTGTGTTCCGACAAAAATAATAAAATATTGGAATTAGTATCGGAATTATATCAAAGTATTTGAATTAATCGGTATCAGAATTGGAATAAGGATTTTAGAATACATTGGAATGGTAATCTATAATGGAAAATTTTTTAAAACTGTATTTTAAATGGATACGGAATTTGAATTTTTCCAATTTTCCATCTTTGATTTATTATATTTAAATTATATTTATTTTATTTTTATTTGTATTGATTACATTTTAATTATATTTATTTTATTTTTAAATGCATATATTATACTTTCATTATATTTATTTTAAATTTAAATGTATATATTATATTTTAATTATATTTATTTTATTTTGTTTTAAATGCATTTACTACATTTTAATTATATTTATTTTAATTTGTGTTTTAATTATACTTTAGTTCATTCCAAATGAATTTCTGTCTCTTATTTTCCGCAGATTCGATCCTGAAAATAAAATGGCGGAGCAGCGCATTCGAAGGGAGTTGGACATCATGCGAAAGCATCCGCCCGCCTCTGTATCAGCTGGCCCCGTCAATCGGAGCATATTATGGAGATGGAAAGCTATAGACTCTCCTGCCTCTTCTCCTATAAAAAAGCATAGTTTTTCCAAAATCCGTAATTGTGGCCGTTGAAGAACCTCCAATACGTCATTTGAAAGGTCCCAAAATCGTAGAAATAGATTTCGAACCAAATTTACCATTTTCAAAAATATGACCCGTTTTCGGCGTAAAAATTTAAAATTTTGACAACATTTTATTTTTTTTACGAAAACACTAACTCGCAGACCTTGTCCTGGGGGGTAATTTTAAAACATCGTAAAATCACCTTCATGGTTGTATTTTTATTTCAGCCACAGCTATTTAGTGACAGGCTCAAAAATACCGATTTTTACATTTTCCTTTAAAACGTTTAAAGATTGTGGGATTATGTTGGCGTTTAGTTGGGTAAAACCTGTGGCCCAACGTTCGCCCAACAGTCATTTCCGTCGGTTGGCCAACTACAATCAGCCAACGTTGGCCCAACCATGGATTTGGGACTGGGTATTCTTATGCATCCCATGTGCCCTTGGTCTCCGTCATCCCATTAATTAATTCTAAAGAATGTAACATTGCAGAACTTGTATTGTTGTGATACTAAACCCTGATTATAGTATATATCCTTGCAATCCTCTAAGATGATCCTGTGGTACGTCCTATGGATCTTCCAAAACCAAGAGTATCGTATTTGGACTCATTTACTCATCGGTACATATATGGAATGGTGTCATCGTTACCAAGACTACTATGATGATTGAAGATGATTGTCGCTTTCCTCACCGTATACTGAATATATCTGGAGTGCAGGAATCTCCGGTATATCTTCAGTATACGTAACAGGCGAGAACCATTTCAACGAATGGCATTTTGTTGCCAAACGGAGACTCCACTCACCAGCAAAGGCTTAACCTGAAGAAGACGAAGAAGACGACAGTTATTTCAAATGTTTCTGACTATATAAACATGCAAAAGCTATGAGTAGATCTCATCTCTCATTTCCCATTACTTCTTATTATTGACGAAATATCTTTGTTAAAGTTGCGCGGGAAGACGTGATTTGTGTATTGCTTTCAATTGTCTTTGTAAAAACTTAGGAGCTCTTGTAGCAAAAAGTTGTGATGTTATGAGGGTACATGTGATGTCATATAGTATGTATGCCATTGTATACGCCATAGCTATATACAAGGCATTCTAGGTTTAAGTATGTACACGAGGAATACGAGTGATATCGAGTAAGG
>JAQGAK010002841.1:0-17722 GCA_034696945.1 Lipothrix lubbocki
GTCGTTTTATGTACACATTAATTTATTTAGCCACACGTTTTTATGCATTATTTCTGAACCCGTTGATTTTATTCTCGCCCAACAGGCGTGCAAATAATAATCATTGCAATAATAGATATACAAAAATAACTTTGTACATATGAACTGTATTTGTTAACAGTTATAATAAGCATATAAAATAAACAAAAACTTATGAAAAGCGTTACATATATATATATATAAAACCCACTGTTATATATGGCATAAAGTGCAAATAACAAATTGAAAAACAAAAACAAAGTATTAAATAAAAACATTTTATAAAATTATATTTCTTTCTTCACAATTTGTCAGTCCTTCCCTTAAGGCTTGGCAGTGGTGGTGGTAGTCTCGGCTTTCGGCCCTGCCAATTTATTCCCCATCTTAATGATTTGGTCCGTGGAATATTTACAGTCGGAGTAGGAGATTGTGCACGTTTGCAAATTCTTGCTCGTCTCGCCGATCTTCGCTGCTTTTCTGTACGGACTCGTACTGTCTTCAACATTGTCGGCGATGACACCGTTCATGACCCTAAAAGTGAATAAAATAATAAAATAAAATAATTACCACATATGGATTTTTGCATGAACAAATTTATATTATGCAAATAAATGCAAAATAAATTTTAAAGAAATAAAGAAATGATATCTAAAAATTTAGATAAAAACTCACTTGAACGTCGTGACAATGTTCTTTTCATAGACACTCAACGACTTCTTATCGGAAGACTTTGCATGAACATCGCAAATTAATTTCTGAAGGCAGTTATCCTGATCCAAGAAGGACACCAGCAGGAAGAATTTCTTGACATCATCCTTAAAGGTGCTCAGGGCTTGAGTATCCTGCGCCGTCAATTTGTGATTTTCAGGGACTTGCTGAGGAGCGTCTTTGTGCATAACAAATGAGGTTTTCATGATTGGAACGAATCTGGAATTGTCCTTGGTGAATGGATTCTGAATTGGTGACTTTCCAGGGGGCTTCAGTGTCGTCAGGGAAAGGGGAGCGGGCTTGACGGTCGTGGAGTTAGGGACGTCCTCTGGCGCAGGCATTCGGACAAATGCTGGGAGTTCGGTGCTGGGTCCGGAGTCTTCACCCTTCTTCTCAGATTTCTCCGCAGCAATTTTGCTCGCAAGTTCCTGAATGTATGCTTCGCGGAGCATTTGCATGAGTTGAGTGGCTTCCTCCTTTCTCGAATCGGACTTGGCGGACTTGATCTCCTCACGAAGTTTCTTCTCCAGATATTCCTCAATCATGTTCTTAGGGGCGGGGACCATGTTGGAGAATTCTTCCGTTGCTTCGCCATAGCGCCGCTCGTAGAAGTCATCGTGTTGTGGCCTGGGTCTGTAGAAAGAGCCTGGTGGTGAGTGACGCTTTCGGGATGGAGGGCCATAACCGGAAGAGGGCTTGCTGCTGTAACCGCCAGATGCTCCTCCGGAGGAACTGTAGCCTCCGGCTGAGGAGGAAGAAGATGACGGTCCGCCACTGCTGTATCCTCCAGAAGATGAGCTATAACCCCCAGCTCCGGAAGATGAACTATAACCCCCTGCACCTGACGATGAAGATCCACCACTGACAGGGTAACCACCGTGCCCGCCAGAAGATGAACTGTAACCTCCAGCACCTGATGATGAAGATCCATCACTGACAGGGTAACCACCGTGCCCGCCATAAGGTGAACTACTATAACCACCAGCACTTGAGGATGAAGACCCACCACTCACAGGGTAACCACCGTGCCCGCCAAAAGATGAACTGTAACCTTTAGCACCAGAGGATGAAGATCCACCACTGACAGGGTAACCACCGTGCCCGCCATCCCAGCCGTCGTCCGCCCAACCTTCTGCTGGCCAGTCATTAGCATAAGTGTCCTCAGGACCCCAGCCCCAACCTTTAAAATGCAACCGTAATTTGATAATTTTGACCGTTTTGATTATATTGTATAAATAGATATTTTGTACTAATTATTTTAAAAAAATGTAAACAATGTAAAAATAATTTACAATTTTACAACAATTAAAAAAATATAACCAATCAAATAAATCATCAAATAAAATCATCAAATAAAATCATCAAATAAAATCATCAAATAAAATCATCAAATAAATCATCAAATAAAATCATCAAATAAAAAACGAGGTCAATTAAAAAAAGGTAAACAGTTTTTTAAAATTAAACCAATTTAAAAACAACGTTTTAAACAAAAAACATTATTTTAAAAAAATGGAATCTCGTAATACTTAAAATAAAGTATTTCTTAAATGACTTTTAAATGAATAGAGGCGAAAGATGCCAGGGATTTAAAAAAAATCCTACTAACCATCTTGCACATCTTCTGCCCAAGGTTGACTGCTCCAGCCAGAGGAGGCAGCACTATGCCATCCATGGGCATCATGGCTAACCCAAGCGGGGTGCTTCTTCTTCTTGTATCTCCTGATGATTGTCGACGGGATTTTGGTCAGCCTTGTGAACAAGGATTGCTGCAAAACAAAATTAAAAAATATATCCAAATTAATTATTATTTTTGTACCCAACAAATTGAATCCTCAGATTGAAGTCGTAAAGCCCTTCTCAATCAAATGATTTTCCAATAAAATTTATAATTTATACTGAAGATTTTTATGCTAATTTTAAAATAATCAAATTAAATTTTAAAAAAATGTAAATTGTTTTTTTTTAATTATTAAATTTAATGTTTTTTAAATTATTAAATTTGATTTTTTTTAATTATTAAATTTAATTTTTTTTTTAATTATTAAATTTAATTTTTTTAAAATTATTAAATTTGATTTTTTTTAAATTATTAAATTAAATTATTTTTAATAATTAAAATTGATTTTGTTAATAATTAAAATACCCACCTTTTTAGGAGCAACCCATCCCCAACCACCCGAAGTAGCCTTAAGAACCGAGGAGACCACTGTCCCTTTCGTCGTCACTACTCCTTTCGCGGCCTTGATTCTTTGATGTTTCTGGTATTTATTCGCTGCTCCGAGAACCGTGTAGCCGCCGATGACGGAGCCTCCCAAAAATCCGATTCCTTGCCCAAGGAGGAAGGCGCCGAAAGCGAGCGGCGCTCCTAAGAACAAAGCTCCTTTAAGGGCGATGAGCTTCATCAGCAGCAGCAACGTGATTCCTCCGTCCACATCGTAAGTGCAGAGGGACAGGAGGACCGCAAAAACTGCGAAAACTTTGTAGTAATTCATTTTCCAATATTTAGTTTTATTTTATAAATTTATAATTTACTAATTTCGGTATTGTTTTATCCACAAATTGTTCTACACAATCTCTTGCGCACTTAATAAATGATAAATTAAAGGAATGGAATTTTGTATTTAAATAGAATTTTTTATCACTTCTTCCGCAGGAACATCCTGCTCCCTCGAAAGAACCGATGTGAATGAGAGGAAGTTTAAATGAACATGTAGATTTTAATTCTTTGGAGAGTCACCCTCCGTCTTGTATAAGGAAGTTTCACTTATTATGACTATTTTTTTCCCTTTATTTTCTTGTGCTGCTCGAGAATATTTATTAAAATCAAAAAAATCGGGGAGATATCGAGGTGGACCGGCAGGTTTGAGCCTCCTCTCTTGAACTACATATTAATTCAGCTGAGTCTGACTTGAAAAATTCTATTTCATTTGGAATGAAGGCACACATAGTAGCAAATAGTAATTCAGGTTCTTGCACACTTCGTAGCAATAATTCCCCGTACACATATATATGTACACAGCATATGTATATATGCACACATTAGAATTCTAAAGTTGATTCACCTCAAAAAGATTTTTTTTAAGGATAAACTTATTCAGTCAGTCCCCTGTTGTATCAAAAAGCACACAAATCAATGTCAGATCCTATGGTCAACACTAACGGATTTTTTGTGACAAAAACCTTCATAGAAGCAAAACTTTCACTTCTTTTTTTGCACTCCTTGGACTTGACCTATAATTTACAGATATTTTGGAGATGCTGTGGAGCTCCAGATTTTTAGAAATGCCATAAAAATTACATATTATTATAAACAAAATAGTATACAATTTAATTTCTACAGGAGTGAAGATTGCAATTTAAATGCATACACGCCTTTTTCGAGAGCATTTGAGAATTGTCAAGTGTGAAATATTTAAGATCCATTTTCTATTTCTAAGCATTTTTGTATTTATTTTTGTATTTGTTTTGTATTTAGTTGGACTTTTTAAATTTGTTTTTGTATTTGTTTTGTATTTAGTTGGATTTTTTAAATTTGTTTTTGTATTTGTTTTGTATTTAATTTGATTTTTTAATTTTTTTTTGTATTTATATTGCATTTAATTTGATGTTTAAAATTTGTTTTTTCATTTATTTTGTATTTAATTTGATGTTTAAAATTTGTTTTTTCATTTATTTTGTATTTAATTTGATTTATAAAATTTGATTTTGTATTTACTTTTGCATTATTTTATATTTAGTTTTGCAATATACTCTGTCTTTTTACATTTAATTTGTACTGTTTTAATAGAATTGTTTTTGAATTTAGGTTTGCATTTATTTAGTGTAAAATTTAATATTTCTATCTGCTTGTTTTTTCATTAATTTTGTATTTCATTTGTTTTTTAAATTTATTTTGATTTTTTGTATTTATTTTTGTAATTACTTGTTTATGTGTTTAGTTTAAATTTAATTTGTATTAATTTGTTTATTTGTTTGCAATAGTTTTTATAAATATTTTTAAAATTATTTGACTGTTTTTTTTCTATTTATTTATAGCATTTTGCGAGATTTTAATTTTCACACGAATTAGGTGTTTCTTGAGCGGGATGCACTTTTCATTGTCAAGGTTGTCCTCTTATCAGTGATGGCATGTGTTCACACTACTTAATTGTCATCCAACAATTTCTATAAAAAAACAATCCTTTCCAAGCAGATTTAGAGCAACCTGTCTAGCGCCTTGTCTTTTCTATATGCACAGATTGTAGTGTAGATGAATAATGATAATTCCCATATTTCCCCGCATCCTCCTATCAACACCAACAGTATATAGTAATCAACCCTTGCGATATCTCAACTCAGGTTCAAAAAAGAAAAAAAGATAAAGAAGAAATCCCATTTTTTCCAATAGATTTCCTTACACATGACTTACTTTTGTTCTTCATAGATTCCTATTAAGCTCAATGGAAAATAAATGCAGGCCATATGAAAGGGATGAGGACGGCGGCTGAATCTTAATCAGCACCAATAAGACTGAAAGAAGAATCCTGCTGCATTATTTACTTTTTTTAAGGAATTCATAACGGTCCACATATGAATTTTCCTTATACATATAAAATTCTTATTGTATACAGAACGTAAATTACAATCTTTATATATATATTGCACGTAATAATTCCTAGCAAATTGTAAAGCCATAATAATATACAAATATATACTTTAGTTGCATTTGAGCGCAAATGGCAGGGTTTGTAAAATGTTTTTACATTAGGATTTACATATACCTTATATAGAAAATTGCAAAACATAAAGAAATAACATAACGTTATACTTGTAAAGTTGTAAAATAATGTAAAGTGTGAAGGGAGCATCAATAAGTCTCAAAATGAATTGATTTTATTCCATGCATGACTTTATTGTACTATAGATGCTATCTTATTAATGCATGTTTGAAGCTATGAAGCTTGTTCTGTGGCTGTAAAAAATCCTGACCGAATTTCTTGTCGTCGTTGCCAGCAACAACAACATCATCTTCTTGCAATATTATTAAATTGCTGATCCTATAAAGATTGTAGTGTATGTTGGACTTTGTATATAATGCATGTGCATATATGTCCATACATGCATTGTAATTAGTAAGCGTTCGGGCAGCAATTCAAATATTTATTGTAATCTCCCTAATGTGCACTCACTGCTTCATACGTGAATTACTAAGAGTGGGAAATAATATTTAAAAACATTTTTTTAACTCAATAAAGGACGGAGCAGCAGACGAAGTGAGAGTGAGGATCAAACTTGTTTTAGAGAGGCGTGCTGTCTGAATACGAGTGTCTGAAACTCACAATCAGTGAGTTTGCCATGAGAATTTAAACGATATTAAATATATTCAGTAAATTGTATTTTTATATGACAAATAAATTGTTAACATTATCATATATTAAAATTATATCGTAAATAAGACACACAATCAGACCGCCTGATGAGAACAGGATTATTGATTGTAAAAATACATACAGAGGTGGAAAGTTGTAAAGTCGTGTAATAATAAATAAAATCCTCTTCCTTATGGAATGAATTAAAAGGCATTCCTTATATACATATGTGTGTTATCGTTGACAGCGCAATATTTAATTTAACGGCTAAAAGTACATGACAGCTATTAACGAACTATCATTTATATTCTTTGTATAGTGGTTGATATAGTCATTAAAAGAGTAAGCTGTCACTTTATGGAGCTAATTTGCTTCCAAATAGGAAGGGAATTAAATAAATCTTATCATGAAATGTACGTTAGAAAATAATAATGACGAAAATATTTTGTACGTACATACTTTTCTAGAAAGAAAAAGTTAAAATAATGCAATGACTATTACAAATAAAAAGTAATGAGGATCAAGGATAGTATAATAGTATAAGGTTGTCTGGATCAGTAGCGAAAGAATATGAAACTACGAATCAAGGATAATATGACGCAACCCAAAAAACAGAAAACGCGCAGATCATATTTAGCGATAACTTCACATTACGTACGACAAACTCGAGTTGATTCGTAGTCAATTAAACAGTGTTTTTAATATTGAAAAAACATTATATAAAATATATTTAAATCCCCAGTAAATATGAAAGGAATCACCAGTAAATATACCAAAAGTAATAATATACAAAGTAAGCAGTAAATTCATGAATCAGCAGTAAATTCAAGAATCCAGTAAATCCATGAATCACCAGTATATCCATGAAATCGACCTATCGACACGGCCGAATTTACGACAATAAAGGTTACCCTATTATATCCGTAAGGAAACTTTCCACATTCCCGACTCAAATAATATCGCCCTATTCACAGCGTAACTAGAATGGCCTTATTCCATGCCTAAATAATATTGACCGATTCCCACCGTGAAGAATAATAACAATTTCTGTACATTTTTCATATTTGCTGCAAGTTTATTTTTGATTTAAGTTTTTCAAATTTGTTGCATATTTATTAAATTTGATGCATATTTATTCACTTTGTTGCTAATCTAAATTATTTGCTGCTAATCTGCTGTATCTCTGCTGCAATGTATTTGCTGTTAACATCTTATATATACGCTGCTAATTTAAATATATCCCTTAATTAAAGCGGACAGGCGGTTTGAGCGTTCCGCAAAGCTAAGGTAAAGTTTCCCTAGAATATGTTTTATCATTTGCTTTGTGGCACAGTTTGTGTTTACAGTAGAAGACAATGCATCCCGCAAAGTTCGTAAAGCAAGAAAACAGGTAATTTATATACAATTTGAAATTAATAGGAACGTGTACTAGTTCTTGTACTACAAAGTATATGGAATCTTGTGGTCGAATAATACTAAATCGGATCGTTATAACAGAATCCATGCTGGTGGGTAACTGACATTTTATTTCCTTTGCCGGCTTTTACATTTTGTTACATAATATTCACATTTAAACTATAACTTAAGTCTTTATAGATATTTTCATTGTTGTTATTATAATCAAATACATGTGTACATAGTTTGTGTATATTTATTATTTAATGATATTTTTAGCAATGCGACTGATGAATTTTTATCGGTAATTTGCATTCTTTTAGAGTTGTTTACTAGATACCAGCAACTGTAGACAAAATGGCAAACAAAGTTAAAATTCAAACCAGGAACTTTATTGAAATTCAAATTAGAAAACGGTGTAGTAGTGATGTTTTTAGTTTATTGTAAGCATAATATGAAATTCGTTTGCCCACAAAATGCATTAACCTTGTGTGAGGAAATGTAGAGGTAGTCAAGTGCATGATTCTAAATGCAGAAAGCTGGCATTTGGTGGAATAACGAAATATATTGTTACGTATAAAATTGTGAGCTGTTTTATTAGTTTAACTGTAAACGATATATGAATAAAATCTAAAAACGTCTTAGTATCGACGAATACAGTATCATAAACGAGAAAACAAGTACACAAAATCCTATGAATTCACGGAAGCAGAAGATTGACTTATATTGCACTTAAATCAGGTTGTAATAATAATAGACGTGGTATTCAATTGATCAAAAACTGAAGTTGCTTTTAAAATTGTTGCGTACTTTTTTCAACAACCGTGTGCTATTATAAATAAAAGCTTTAAAATGTGTCACCCCAGTTGTACGGTGCGCTGGAGTTTTACGGTGGAAAAATGGCAACAAATAAATTGGAAATATAAAATAAGTAGTAATACTTACAGTAGAATGAAATACAAAAATAATATAAAAGCTTAGCAACGTTGACAAATACTTAAAACGTTTATGTTTGCAGAAGAATCTATCAGATTGTGGAATCATGGTAATAGCTAATGTACATGGAACTCAAGCAGTAAATGTATATTTCAAAGGAGCCCTGTACCCATGTGTACGAGAATAACATATAGATATAATGTGTTGTAATATTTTCTGTTTCTTTTACTTGTACATTTGTTTATTTTTTTGTAATCTGAACTAGTAATAAAATTTGCGTGTTTCGTTAGAAAACTCTAATTTTCGTTACAATTCAAAAGTTAATGGTACAGTCCGAAACTGAATCCACGCCGACATCAAATAAATTAGAAACTTTTATATCCGCATGTTAATTAACTAAATATTAGCAAATTCAAGTGATTGCAACGTTGGAGTTCCCATTTTTTGATTAATGAGATTCATGAATTTTCAAATTTTCTTTGTGGTATTCAGTTTGGCTAAAATAGATGTTAGGCTGAGTTTTAGCAATTAAAACAAAATTCTTCCAGCCATGTAGAAGTAATAACTGCTAAGCCAGTTTTTAACGCAACCTCGTTGACCTTATACTCAAAATGAAGCAAATGACTCGAAGAACGCAAATGCGATTTAACATAACCATTAACTATAAAAATTGGCATTAGGAAGAACAATGTTTAGCACTTTAGGAATTTTGCGGCGCAAATCATATCTGCTCTGTTTTAGTCTGAGTTGCACGTTTTCAAATTTAAAAAAGCGTATCGAGATATTTGGTTTATATTTCATTTGCATCAAAAATCATGAAAACCGGCCGTTTTCTCGCAAGTACCGCCATGATAAAACCACTAAATTGACCTTCAGCGCCCTCGTTTAAGTACATATAAAGTTTCTGAAAATCTTGTTTGTGTCTAAATGGTTTTATTTAGATTTAGACGCAATCTAACAGTTTTTGACAAATTCGAGGTAAAATTAAAATATTATGGAATTCGCCTGCAGATAACCTCATAACAAGCAGATATAAGCTGTTATCCTAAACATTAGGAAAGTTATTTGGAAAAATATCTGAAATGCCATTCTGTCCTCAAAAGAATTTAGTTTGTTATCCACCTGTATATGATAGCAGTAATTTGCATCAATATTTTTTCCACTAACCAGAGTTTTAGTGTGCAATGCTATATTTATATAACCAAAGCACTCTATAATTTGCATGTCAAGCAAAATTCAGTGCCCCGATTCTGTTAAGAACTAATATTATATTACTTACAACCACTATCGAAACTTGACGATTGCTTTATAAATGGTGATTATATACTTTTATATTTCTCTCTTTGTGTCAACTTGTCAATTCAAGGGATTATTTGATTACAGACAAAATATAATATCCGACATCTCAATCCGGGATGATAACGAAAAATTGACCTATTTTATTATATTCATGGCTCTAGTTTCATGAAGGAATCAATGTCATTATTAGCTTTACTACGTTTATTAGAGCGAAACATTTCGGGAACTCCTTTCGGATTACGGTTCATTGGAATGAAGTATACGATTTGAGTTTATTTTGAGACTACAGTTCCGGGGAAATATGTAGCTCTCGTAAAGTAATAAAACTGTAACTAACAATAAGTGAAATTAACTCCTTCAACATTTAAAGGTATTTATTAATATCTCACTTTCCGGTTTCCTTTTCCTCTTTTACGTACACTTTTAGACAATGCACGGGACCTGAATTATTTCATGTACTTTAACTATTTAATAGTCGTTAAAACATCCAGGACAATCGAGATCAACGAACTATGTATTTGTATAGCTTTTAAAGCGGCTAACGTACTTTAACGAAATTATTGCTTATAAAGGAGTTATGACTTACACACGTGTCAATAAACACAATTAGATTGTTCGAGTCCGTAGGTTAATAAAAAATCAATTATTGCGTTTTGCTGGCTAACAATAAATTCACTTTGACCCCGGAATCATTGTGTAGTGATTAGTGCTATGCCTAAAAAATAATTACTATACGGTATTACCTTTTTATGAATCGGCTACCAAACCAACAACCGGTAGGTAGCATGATGTTCCGTTCATGAAGTTGAAAATGTTATTTTCATGTATGTACACGTACTTCTTTATTTTCCATTTAAGCATTGTGACGTACCTATTTTTAGCATTGTTAACGAAACCAAACAGACATACCTACGTACTAAATATCGTACCTGAGTTGTTCGATTACCTAAACCAAATATTCAGGGAATCACTTCCAAATAACGTTTACTCATCGTCAATGCACTGCACATCTAAATTATTTCTTGATTTCAGGCCATTTAGATTGATAACGGGCCAAAGTATATCGTAAGACACACCGCCACGAGTAAATGTTGATAGATATTGGAGCGATACGACAGCTGGAAGCAATCGGGTTTATTTTGAAGCATGAAACTACAATTATTGTAGTTTTTGTTTTCACATTGTTCTGTAACTGTGGGATGTTCTGTGTGGATGTTCTCTGCAATAATTTGTGGAATAAGGTTATCAAATTTAATAAATGCTTGTTATGCGTTTTGTAAAGTGCAATTGTGGTAAAGGAAGTTAACCAGTTGGTTGTTGCATGTACCTAAATACATTATTAGACAGAAATGAATGTGCTACTTAAATGTGTTCTCATGAGCACTACAATACTCTTATTTTTAGCAAATTCGTCTGGTGCGTCAATTTCGACGAAACTTTTAAACTCGTGCTATACAAATGTTCGGCTAGAAGAAGAAAATAATTCGCTATTGGACAACTTGGAAAATATTCGAGCTCCAATTGAACTGTCAACATTTAATAACAGCGTCAAAACATTATTTGCTTCTCGGAATTGCCATCCCAGGTTTTTATTCCACTGTAATCTTATACTAATTTACTCCTTAAATTATCGCAATGTATTAAGCAAAATCAAAGCAAGAATGTTTCGAAACATGCGCATCGCCGTCATTCAGACTTCCAAAGTATGGACAATTCCTATAGATGCCCTTGAAGTCGAACTGGAATTTGATAATGATAATCATTATATATTCATTGTCGATGTTAGCGCAAGCCTTGAATTTCGAAAGAGCTTTGAGGGTATAAAAAGTACGGAGGATTCAATTCCTAACTCTTTTGGAAATACAACCAACGATGCAAACATCTCTACCGATGCATCGGTTCCCTTTCGAGCAAACCTTATGGAAACGGTCGTTACATATAATTTTGATTTCCCAAGTGAAATCCTGAAACCTGCAGACTCCCCTGGGCTCGGCAAATTGAAGAAGAGAACAGACTCATTGCGAAGTGGGCATTTCCGCATCGGAATTTTCGACTTGAAACCCCAATATTTCACTCACGAGGGCAAATCCATGGGCACGGCTTACAATATAATTTGGTGGGCATCGAAAAAGTGCAACTTTACGTATGATCTTTCCATTGCTCCGACAACCGTTGAAAAGCTAGGAGATGGAACTTACACAGGCTTCGAACATGACATAATTCACAACCGGACGGACATGGTATTCTTATACACTCACAACTTCATTCAACATTCTGAAGTAGATGCATCGACGTACTTCTCAACCGCATCGATCATATTTGTTACATCGCTGCCATCGTTGTTCATCGATTCACAAGCTATTATCTATCCCCTGAGGGCATCAACTTGGGCAGCAATTGTAGCTTCTGCCATCCTAATTTGTTTGGTGTCCTACTTGAAAATGAAATACGGATCCAGCGTCCCCGTCAAAGTTTCTTTTTTCAAACCCTCGGTTGAGATAGCGTTGTATTCTTTTCTGGGCCAATCATTCAAAATCCCAAAATCGGGTCGCTCCGTAGCAATCCTCTGGATGTTTTCCTGCTTTGTTTTCATAAATTACTACACCTCCAATCTTCTTTCGTACTTAACTTACCCCGCAGCAGAAGATATTCCAATGGGTTTTGAAGCCTTAGCTCAACGACCGGATTACCAAATTAATGTTGTGGACCTACCAGGAGGCCCAATGGAGTTATTTCTGAAAGTTGCAACCAAGAAAAATGCGGATCTAGTTACGATTCAACAGCGATATAAATTACTTCAGTTCCCGGACTGGGTTCGTTGCGTTGTGGATGGAGTCACAAAAGATAAACATGTTTGCATGGGTTGGGATTTCATAGTTGAAGGGATGATCCATGCTTTTACAACGGTCAACGAACAATTCTTCCCAGCATTTAAATCCCGAACAACTCCCATTACTGTCCTGACGAATGCCATCCTAAATAATAACTCACCACATGTCGATGGCCTGAATGAGATCATGAGCTGGTTGAGGGATACCGGACATTATCACCAATGGGAGAAGGAAACTGTCGGGTATATTAAACATGTTGGGAAAGCTTGGATGATGACTCAAAAGAATACCAAAACTTATAAATTACTTGAAGAAAAATTTACCAAATCCCAGCAACATATCGTTCAAGGGTTCCAAATTCACAATTTGATTGCTCCATTCGGGGCTTTGTCAGCGGGGCTAGTGGTCGCTTTGATTCTATTTCTGATTGAAATTTGGGTGGCTATTTCAAAACGTTACACAAAACAACTACCGTGGGCGGCGAGGAAAATTTGCCTCCGGTTGTTGTGACCAGTTACCAGTAATTACATGCTACATTTATATTTAATAGCACCAATTATGTAACTTTTTAGGCGACAACATCTTGACTAAAGTTGTTCAATGATAATCTAATATTTATTTAAGTAAAATACTTATTGGCACAATTTTCAATTCCCAAACTATCCCTAGTGTGCCCAAGTTACCAGTTTGTACTTTTGAGCTAAAAAATTCATATGATTGCGATTTGCGATGAGTGGAATCACATGGAAGAATTGTTTATTGCAACGTTCATTATCAAGTATTATTTTCTGCCTTTTGCAACCAGTTTTTCCCACGAATCAAGGAGATAATTCACGCTAAAAATGCTGTTAATGCTAAAAGGGACGGATTTACTTTTCGAATTCCCATTCACATATAAACATGAAAGGCATATGCAATTTACCAAAATCCTTAAGTAAATTCTAAACTTGTTCTTCTACTTTTATCTAGGACTTGTTTACTCTAGTGGTTAAAGAAATTTTAACCTTATCATTCGGCATTTTTATATCGCTTTGTTTTAGACATAACGTGGATATTTACGAAAAAACCTGATCTAATTTCCCAAACTGAAGCTGGGAGAATTCAACAATTGATAATCAAATCAAAATCACGTTATAAGTCCGGATATTTTAGGCATGATAACTTTCCCACAGCCTGTACAACTTAATTTTTACTTAACATAACATGGATCTGCACTCCCGAAGTCGAAACAGTTCCAATGCTAGTTTCCATAAATTTTAAATTGTAATGGTGTGGATCGTCAATCGTCCTTCTATATAGTTAACGATGATATTGGTTGTACTTGTTGGGTTACTGGCACTTTTGGCATGGGCTTATTTTCAAAAGCGTCGTGACAATTTTCCACCTGGTGAGAATTTTCAAATGATTATAATATGTACATTTTGATTTTATTCTTGAAGTTAAGGTTAGTTCTTTTATACTGTTTTTATAATTTATAACTATTTAAATAATTCCTTTATACACCTCAAAGGTCCAGTTGGATTTCCCATCCTTGGTCACCTACCATTCCTTGGTCAAAATGGTCATAAAGTTATGATGAAATGGGCGCAATTCTACGGCCCTTTGGTAGGAATAAGGTTTGGCAGCTACAGGTACAAGCCTTTGTCCATAAGTATCAATTAAATATAAAAAACAACTTTGACTTAAATTAATCCTGCTATTTCAAGATAATTACATGCAATAAAATTTTAAACCACAACTAGAGCGGTTGTCATCCAAGATCCTAAATTAATTCGAAATGCTCTGTCATTGAGCGCATTTAGTGGGAGGCCGATGTTGAATTTGTTTACAGCATCAGCCAGCGGAATCTTTAAAGGTTTTCTGTTCAATATTCAAATCAAATTGAAATTACACCAGGAATTTTTCCGTATATGTATAATTTTGTACTCACTAAACACAGGTCTAGTAATAAATGAAGGAAATACTTGGGCGGACCAACGGCGGTTTGTTCAAGCAAACATGAAAACCCTTGGAGTTGGTACGAAATCTATGGAGATTCGAATTCTAGACGAAGCTGTTGAGATGTTAGAAAGATTGAATCTCAACGCTGGAAAACCCATCCCAGCAAAGGAAGCATTTAGTTTTGCTGTTCTTAATGTTTTGTGGAATTTCTTGTTTAGTGAAAGGTTAAATCTCAAAGATCCTGAAGTTGCCTCTGCTGCAGGTATAATAGCGGGGTAATTTTTCTAACTGACTGTAAAACATGTGCATAAGATTAATTTAAAACCCGTTCTGTAGCTAAAACAACAATTTGTAGATTTACCGAAGACACAAGTATGATGGCAGGACTGTCCATTTTCATCCCATGGATAGCTCGATACTTCCCAAAGATCTCGGGCTATGAGAAAATGATCCAGGGAATTCCAATCTTACATCAGTTTATGGAGAATCAAATAAGGTTACATAAAAGGCATCACATTCCTGGACAACCTCGTGATTTTGTGGATTCCTATACAGATAAAACATTGGCTACCACAGACCAAAAATCAAGCTTTCATCCGCAACACAATGAAATGCCTTGCGTTCTCGTGAACTTATTTTCAGCTGGTATTGACACCGTCACCACTACCTTAACCTGCATGTGCGCCTACTTAATTCACCATCCCATGGTTCAAAAGAAGCTTCGGGATGAAAGTTATCAAGTAATTGGTAAGGACAGATTACCTTGTTTGGCTGACAGAGATAGGATGCACTACACTGAAGCCGTAATCAGCAAAGTACTGCGCTACTCAAGTGTTTTCCCTTTGTCAATATTCCATAACATCGCTGAAGATACTCGTTTTCAAGGTTACTACTTACCCAAGGACACAATGGTCATTCCAAATCTCTTTGGTTGTCATTTTGATGTCAAGTTGTGGGGAGACCCGGAGAATTTTCGACCCGAGAGGTTTCTTGGTAGGCACGGGAAGTTTTGCAAGAATGACAACCTGGTCGCATTTTCCGCTGGAAAACGAGTGTGTCCCGGCGAAAGCCTGGCAAAAAAGGAATTATTCCTATTTACGACTTGTTTGTTTCAGAAGTTCGTCATTCTAAATCATGGCGATTTACCCAGTCTGGAACCGAAAATCGGAATGACTGCTTGTCTACCTCCATTTGAAATGATTTTGAAGGAGCGTTAGGTTGTTATATGAGGTTAATAATTGTAAGCGGGAATTCATAAATTTCGCATTTCATGTGTACAATGTTCTGACTTATTATAACACAAACTGTTCGATCATTGTGAGTCGTAAACTTACGATATCTACCATAAATGCATTGCAAAACGGAATCTCGCGTTTTATTTATCCATATTTAAGTTGCAATTAACACTGAAATCGTAGGGTAGGGAGCATGTATTTAAGATTTCCACTTCAAGGCAATTGTAAATTACTGGAGTTATGCCACCTTGCATTTTTAAACTAATGGTGGATGTACCACGTTACAGCTAGACACACATATGGAGATAGCCCATTTTGCATCTTCACCCACGATATGAATTTTCATGAACAGCCCTAAAGTATCTACAGGAAAATTACTTATAAACATCTATAGCGTGTGTAAACTATTAATTCTAGTAAAAACTCAAAATAGTCCAAGTTTTTATTTAAATTATTTCAAGTGCTATAGCCCATTTTGTGAATTTATAAAATTAGTGTTAAATCAATTATTCATTTTTACTTAACATTTTACTACTTAAATATTGAGTTATTACAATTATTAGTAATTTTCATTATTCTGTCATGACGCACTTAAAAATAAGCGCAGCCGAAAACTTTAAGTAAAACTTGGAACATTCTTAGTAATTTAATTTAGTAACTTTCCTAAATTCCTATGATTCATTTTCTTTTTCTATATATGCATACGCATAATAGGATTCAATAAGCTTGGAAGCTATACAGAAATCCAAGTGATAACAACAACTGAAGTTTATAATGTTTAGTTAATTTTGATCATATATTAAAGCATAAATTTAATAAATTGACACTGAGACATACACCTTGACCCAGTATTACATGTGTAGCTATTAATATTTGAACTAGTTTTAAAGGTCACGAAATCAATCTCAGGTTCAAATGCAAAGAGATAAGGCCGTCGTCAGCGTTTATGATAGGAAACTCATTGAATTTAAGCTTTGGAGACACCGTTACATGTGCAGCTTCATTAAATAAAATAAACTTTACTTATTTGCAATTTATTCCAGTGCAATCCTTCCGTCTCAGCAGACACATTCCGTCAAAATTGTAGGAGCCTAATGAATTCACATAATAATTCTCTATAAAATTCATTTTTTCTTTTTAATGTTAATCTTTTACAAAATGATATCCTACAAATCGAAACAATTTTTAATATTATTTTCGCTCGTATTGGCAGTCAAGGCTCAAGTCCCGAGAAATAGCACGTGTTGTCAAACTGTCGTCTACAGACATTCATTCCCGTTAAATCACAGTGACAGTGCTAATGGCAATTCCGAATTTGCATCCTACGGGAGACCAACGACATCCAACGAGCGACGACTTCATAACATTGAAGTAGTGGCAAGGGCTAGTTCCGATAAACTCGAGGTAGTGCTTCAAGTCCTGGCGGAAACTACGCGCTCATTGCTTTATATCGAAAGGAGATTACGGGAACATGACGAGTCAAATTCCGTGCTCACTCAACAGTTGAAAAGGAGGATTGAAATTTTGGAGGAAAGGACGGATGGTCGGAGGAACATTGTTGGCGTCAATGACGGTGACTATATTGATCCTCCTAATGAATCCACAGATGAAGGACGGAGTTCGACTACTGAATCTTCGTTTATTGCTGAAGATGTCCCTTTTATTAGTAAGGCGCAATGCGCAAAATGCATATTAATTTAAAAGTGTTAAATTACTATGTGTAGGTGTAGGAGGTGAATAAGAACGCACTAGCTATTGATATCATGGAGAGATTTTATTAAAAACTCATAATTGACTTTAAAGTTTTACAATTAAATTATTTTTTGAAAATAGTATTTTTTATTTTAACACATTTTTTAATTTTTCGCAGGACGACAATATTCCTCTAACAGCCGCACAGCTCACACTGTAAATCGATCATTCCCGGTCCATTCTGAGTCTGAAGATCGTCGAACAGATTCAACAACTGCTGAGCCAGCAAGATCCACAACTACCGAAACACCAATAA
>JAQGAK010002842.1:0-17720 GCA_034696945.1 Lipothrix lubbocki
AATAAATAATTTATTTTAATTAACTTATTTAATTATTTGTGACAGGGCTTCATTTTATTAAAACGTCATTAGAATTGTTGGAGTTATACCACCTTGCACTTAATATGATGGTGGTTATACCATCTTGTATTTAAGAAATTTGGAGTTATACCACCTTGCACCTCGAGGAGCGATATGATATCAAGCTCAATCACATGTAAAGCATCTCTATAGCAACTATAATTAATACTTGCGTAGTACAGCATTGACATTCATTATTAGTAAATTTGCATTTACTTCACGTTATTACACCTCCACTACCACCCGCACTTACCCCCATAGAAAGTAGAGGTGTGGGAAGTATTTGCATAAGTATAGGTACTATGTACTATATACTTACATATACAGGAGTTAATATATATTATTACTGCCACTGCCAGCACTTGAATTTTTCGTTCCGAGAAATATTTACGACGGTAGCACGGACGAATGAATAGAGAGTAGAGAATTTCCCAGAATGAGCCCCAAGCGTAGCGAAGCATTTAGCCGTGAGACTAAATCAGAGTAAATAACTTGACGGTTAGTGTAATGGGATAATTTCCAAATAATATCTCTATATTGCCTCTATGTGAGAGCACGTGCTTACGGATACTAAACTAAGATTCGAATATACCTATAGAAGGAATCTTAATTGTAAGCACTACATGTACATAAGTACTTTGGAGTTGAGGAGAAAGTAAAAAGCGGAGTAAATGAAAGCGCCGCTGTGCAAAAAGAGGATCTGAAGAGAGACGTGAGAGAAGATGTTTAGTTGCAGACAACCCTGCGATTTTCTTAATTTCTAGTCTCTCGACTTGACGTGAAGTAGGAGCGTTTTTTTTCATCATGCTGGGACTCCCATGCACCTTCAACTTTTATCGGCTTCATCAGCCTCCAGCCTCGTTTGTTCAACCCACTACTCTCACTCAAGTATTTAACTACATAAAAATCCCTCTCTCTCTTTCTCTCTCTCTCTTTGGCTCTATACCCCCATTTTATGTATCTCTCTCTCACTTACTCACAATTTCTATCACAGATTCTATACTAGACAAGACTTTCCCGTAGTAAGTTACTCTTCATTCATTGTGAAAGTCTAATTCCCCATGTCTTCACGAGTCCTTTTAACCCTTATAAAAATCTAGAGCTTCTAGTAACTAACAATCAGAGCAGAGAATAAAGTTCCAGTATTGTAACACACTTGTCGATGAAGCTAAATTGTCAGCTTGAAGCTCCCCCTCCACTTTAGCAATCTGTTCCGAAGAAGTGAAAAAAAAATATTGCACGTTTATTCATTTGCATATGGGGAGCTTGCAGCATTAAAATAACAAAATCCACTCAGCACTGCATAAATTCTTTGGAGCATACAAATTGCATAAAGTCCTCTCTATTTCTCTCTCTCTCTCTCTCCATCGTCTTTCGTTGTCTTATTAGTTCTTCTGTAGTAAAATACCTTTTTCTATTCACATAATTCCTTCACGTGTGAACGACAACGAAATCTGCTGCTGTTGGGCTGAAGCCATGCAAAATAAGCTAAACTCTACATTACATGTACATACAGCAGGAGCAAAGCACAATAGGCGACAAGTTTGCAAAAACTCTTGGGGACTCTTATTATGTGTAGGGCGCAAATTACTAGTTGACATATGTACTTCCCTTGTCTTTCTATAGCATTGTGAGTATATATGTATAGTGTATATTGCATATCTATCCATATAAAAGTATCATCAGTGCAACTATAAAAACACAGAATATATTCATTTGTCATTGATTTACAGTTTGATTTATCTCCTCCCCCCATTGTAAGCGCCAGGAGTTAATTAGTACTAACAATAAGAAAAAATTTACAGCTGTTCTCTCTCGCGTTTCTTCTCCACCTAATTAAAATGAGTTAATTAGGGAGAGCGGAGGAGGAAGTAGGCAGGCTAAACGAGACCGACACAGTCGTCGTCGTTGGTTTCGTCGTCCACATATATGTAAATATGTAGTACTATAGAATTTTGCCGTCGGCGGATACAAATCTGCTGGTCCCGTGCAATAAATCTTATTATGGCCGGGTTACATGTAATTCCAGCCGGGTTGAAATTGCAAAGCTCCTACGATTAAATTAATGCATGTATATGTAATGTTAATGTTTTTACATATATAAGTACGGAAATGTACTTATGTATACTTATATTATTTTATTTGTAGAGTACCTACGTGATAACACGATGTATTTCTAGTAATGCATTGTATACGACAATACAAAGCATTATACTTTCTGTTCATGAATTTCAGTTCGACATCATGCACATCGTCCGCTATGCCGTAAATGCAATTTTGCTGTTGTCGGGGAAATCTTGTAAAAGTACGTTAGTATGTACTAGTTGGTACAATTTCCGTAGAGAATTTGGAAATTTACTGCTTTTCGTATGTATCTGCAGGTGCAGTGCATCCATAATATAAGGGATACGGGGCAACGGAACTCTGTAAATATAAACATTGTGTAACGAAGTAAATATATAATTATCCGCATACAAAAACAGTATACATTACTATGTACATACAAACATCCGCCATAAAAATTATAGTGGAAATTACAATTTAAATACATAAACCTATGTATTCATAGCTATGTATAGTTTCGACAACATAATTACACAGCTTCGATCATTATTGCTTACCTCCGTCGAAGTAAAAACCAAACAGTGAAAAGTAAACTAAATCCGAAAGTACATTATTACAAAGTATTTTTATATAGTACATCACATAGAATAGCAAGTACATATAGTAATGTACATATTAATTCTCATGTGTATGTATCTATATGTATGTATATGGGACATGGAGAAAGCGGGAATATTATAAAACGCCGACACCGGGATAATGGAAGACTGTCGGGGTATGTGACATGGCAGAGGACAGTAGAGTGAAGTGAAGTTGAAGTATAAGGGGAGTGGATCAATACATTATTATTACCTTTCGAACAATTCAAACCGGGTCCGGTGTGGCTACTCACAAGGGAAAACGTTTTCCTGACCCCATTCGTTCCCTTTCCTCCATTAACGGTCGTCCACTGCATCTATTAACAATGAGCTCCGTGTTACGAATCAACTTTTGGATTTTCGAACTAAAAACAATCTATACATATAAACACTTTTATATAAAAATCTATATGCTAAAACCCACATGTGTTGATCAAAAGCTTCAAAAATGTGTGATCGTGCACTCAAACAAAAAGTACAATGTACATAAAAAGATGTTCTGTAAATCACAAAGTTCTGTATATGGAACCGAAAATACCAATATTCATATGAAACCAAAAAGTGTCATATGGATGTAAAGTCAAAAAGTATCATACGTACAAAACCAAAAAAGGACTATACACAGAACCAAAAAGGACCATGCACAAAACCAAAAAGGACCAGACACAAAACCAAAAAGGAACATACACAAAACCAAAAAGTACCATACACATAAAAGCAAAAAGTGCAAAGTATTATATAAAACAGAAACGAACGACGAGAGGGTAAACACCATGATGAATTACACATACAGCAGCTAATAAAAAAGGTAGACGGGAATAACTTGCATGACTTTTGAGTTGGAGTATAAGAGTCGGTTATATAGAGAATACCCAGTGGATTAGGTTCTGGAAAACTCGCAACCATTAGCTCACAATTACGCTGCTTTACTTCACCCTGAAAATACATATAACCAGGTATAAACTCTGTTGCAGTAAATATATTTGGCCAAAAGAATAAAAGCTATTTCGAAGTATATAAGTATAGACGTAACTCAATTGCACACACACACACACACACACTCACCCACTCACATACAAAGACCATTACTTGGTTAATTATATCAAGCTTCGGACCATCAAGGTTTATTCGCCAAGACGAAGAAGACGAAGAAGAAAACCCAAGTTAACGGTTGCCCTGCTGTCTCTCATCGCGACTCCGACCGTTCGTTAAACACCGTTATATATCTGTATTTCCTACAAGTATAAGTATATATCAAGTGTATATCAAGTATTTTAAGTATATAGAAAATACAAAAAACCAGGTTTTACATACTTGACATATACTGTCCATATGCTATTTGACACGACACAGAGTTGAACCTACTAAAGATAAAAGAAATTGCGGTATAGTCAATACTTTTATATACAATGTACATACTAAAAAACGGTTACACTTATTATTACATAAGCTTTATCAAGGCACTAACGAAAGGGTTAAAACTTACCGGCAAGGAAGTATGAACAAGCTCTTTGGGTCTTGTCTCATTGGGTATAAGCATCAGTACCGGGGTATAGATACTTATAGGTACTGGGATATATGAGATGGGTACCCGGGTATAGATATAGTTACCGGGATATAGAGATGGGTACCCGGGTATAGAAAGATAGAGGTACCGGGATATAGTGATGGGCACCCGGGTATAGATATCTGTACCGGGATATAGGGATGGGTACCCGGGTATACACAAAAAGGTACCTGGCTGCGTAGTACATACATGATAATGGAAATACGGTCGTTATCATTGAGGATCGCACACACGGAGAATGCCCGCAAAAACTACTCCGGGTAGTCAGTCAGTCAGTAGTTCCAATATGCAGGAGGAAATCATTAAGTGCTATTTGCTCCATTCCGCCTTTTGGTATTCTCTCTCCTCCACCATAACTCCCTGTTAAAGTACACATATGAAACAATTATAATAATATTCTTATATAATAATCTACTATATAATGTACTTACTCCTTATAAAGTTATATCTCTTAACTGCATATTTCTCTTCGTTTAGGTATAATTTCTTGTTTTTACGAAGAAGAATTATGAATGTGCCGGGTGCCTTCACTATTACATATAGACTTTAGCACAATAAATGTTTCTATACACATAAAGGAAGGTACAGACACACATTAAATGAACGAAGCACATTAATAATCCAAACTTATATGCAAGCTCATTCTATTAATAATAATCATAAAAGTAATAATAACACCGACATAACTGGCATGTTCCTCAAGTCACTATTTATGATTTACGTACTTAACCTTAATTCTCCTACCCGCTTTTCTTCTTCTTCTCCTTCTTCTTTCTTCAGTCCTCGTCCACACTTTAGCTCTATATACAATTTCATATTTCATACACTTCCACTTATTATTATTCTACGGCTTTTATTTCATTTTACTCTCGTCCCTATGTAATAAGTTCCTATTCTTCTTCTCCTCCTTCTCTTATTTCTCCCGTTTTTGTTATTATTCACGAAAACTATTATTTCTCCGTACTTTATGAATTCCATTCGTAATGTAATAACATAAGAGCTTGCTGCTCCTGTCTCTCTCTTTTCTACTGTGAGCAATTATTATTTTAATGGCTCTTGTACTTATTTTTTGTGAAAAGTGCGAAGACGCAGATCTTATATTAATTCAACATACTTGTTATACAAAAGCATTATGTACATAGCAATTAAGACACTTTAATTCAAGGAGACTATGGTTGACTGGCCTCGTTTTCCGTCTACATTTTCAAACGATGACATAAAACCCGAGAAAGCAAGAGCATTGTCAGACAAGCTCGGCCGGGATTCTTGTAATTTAGTCAAACCGTAATTTACACACAAACGTTTCTTTCTTATTCGGGGTTTTCTGGAGTATTCTTCAACAAGGAATTAATTAAACAAGGTGGAGTTATTAAATTTGAAGTTATAAAAAATAACTCCTTGTTTTGTTGCTTAATTTCTTTCTTGGGTTTTAGTCTTTACGGGCGGAACTTATTACTGCTATTCTTGCTTTTACTCTAATTTTATAATGTCTAATGCGCTACGTAGATTTATCGTTTTCGTCATTAGGCTTTATTTTCAGCTTTGTTTTTCCCGCCGTGGAAGAATCTTTTTTGTATAAACTGGCGTTTTCTAAAGGATTCAGTAATTTTATGATGATTATTACATTAACTTTAGTTTTGTTTTAATTGTGTACTTTTGTATTTTGTTTTGTTCTGTTTTTGTTGTGAGAACGAGAAGTGAGAACTGAAAAAAAGAATAGCCTAGTAGTTTTCACAATATTTCTCCGATGGCGCCGCGCTCTGGCGGAATGTAATAATATTTTTGAGATTCTTGGACGTTTCCCATCGATCGTTGTATAGAGATCCAGCAGGTAGCGCTGAGAATGTTTGCGGGAGAAGCCCGGTTTTCCAATTTTCACGTTGTTGTTTTGTTGCCGATGAGAGTTTTACGTTTTCACGTTGTGTACTTAAAGCCGAACTTTACCGTTTACACTTTGTTTTCCGGGTTTCAATTTGACGGGGAGTTTTCGGAGATCAGGATGACTCCATCCGATTAGTCATTTTTCTTTACAAATGAACTTTATCGTGTGAAAATGAAGGTTTTCCATTTTAAAATGAAGATTTTTCGTAAGCAAACTTTGATTATTGTTTGAAAATAATTATTTTCTGTTTTAAAACAAAGGTTTTGCGTAAAAAAGTTGCGATTTGTTTTTGAAAATTACGTTTTCTATTTGAAAATAATGATTTTTCTTTTGAAAATAATGATTTTTCTTTTGAAACAAATGTTTTTCGTTTTGAAAATAATGATTTTTGTTTTGAAAATAATGATTTTTGTTTTGAAAATAATGATTTTCCTTTTGAAAAGAATGATTTTCCTTTTGAAAATGAAGAATTTTGGCTTGGAAATGAATATTTTTTACGGGAAAATTGATATTTTAGGTTTAGAAACGAGGATTATTTATTGGTTTGAAAATGACGGCTATCCCTTTGAAAACCATGTATTTACTTAAGAAAATGAATATTATCGACGACATAAAAATCTTTTGTTTTCCATTTCAGTAGGTGTGAAGCTGTTAACTTTCAAGTTTCCCCTTTCTGGCCCTGATTTTCCAGCCAAGCGCCCGTTATTATGGTCATGTATATTATTATTGCGGTGAACCAGGGAGACTCGTGAAACAAATAACGGTTGAGATGTGCTACATATAAATGGATATAATAACAAGGGATGAAATCCGAAATCCCACAAGTCTAAGAAAATTTATGAGTTGAAGTCTATTCTATTACAATCCAAATGATGACATTTTACGTCCCGCATTTCACATTTGATCTCGCAATTCCGTCGCACAAATACTGTCTTGAGGTTTGGTAATTTCCAAATGCTAAACCGCAGTCAGGGAAATGACGGCATAGGGAAAATCCGCATTGAATTGAGATCCAGACAATGGGGATTGTGTCTAAAAGTGATGAAAGTGTATAATAGAAAAGATTAAGGGAACAGAAAGAAAGGTTTGTGGGCTCCAGCGGATTTTTTGTCTCGATTTAATACTTTATATATATACACACGCTGTGGAACAAGATGGGATTTTGGATCAAATCAAGTCACATTTCGGAAAGGTTGTCCATAAGGGAGTGCGCTACTTAAATGTAATATTACTTTTGGGTTCGCTATACGAAATACTCTTTCAAAATTCCTTGTACATCAGGTTTCGTGACGATAAATTTATGCCAAAAATTCCTATATATTGTATATTTATATTAAATTATATTCATTATATACGTGACATATTTAGAACTATATCTTTATTATACTCCCAATGTTATTTCATTTATATACGCAGAATTTCCAAAATCCAGAATGAGGACAGGGATTAAGGTACCGATGGACTCGTTATTTCCACTTTGAAAGCTATTGAAAACTTCTTGATACATTTTAATAACGTCAGCAGCGAAGCTTAACGCAATCCAGAGTGAAAACTTTAATTTCGTGCTCCGATTACAATAATATGTCACGCTAGCTCAGTCATGTATTTTCCTTGCCGGGTATTCATTTTTGATCTACATAGCTATAGCGACGTCGGGAGATTACATTCGTAATTCTAAAAGTTCAGCCCTCCCGAAATTGAAATTCACATAATTTCAACATTAGTCGATTGATAAATCGAGCAGTTGTTCTACTCTTCAAGAGTTTTGAATTTCTATATTAATGATTGATGTATTTATCTATAATTTATCAACTTATAGTTGTTTTTAGAGGATTTTTAGTTTTGTAAAATTTATTATTTTCTTAAATCGAATCAATCTACACTTCAATCGAAGATTTTACAAAATTTGTCAAATCTGGTAACTAAATTTTAAGAAAAATCGAATGTAAATTAAATTAATTAACCCGTTTCTTGATTTCTGTCAAGCCGATTTCTGTGGGATTCTTGATTTCGGTTGGAGTAGTGCGAGGTCAAATCGTCGAAATAGTTATTTTTTGAAAAAAAGATCATCAGTGGGACGATCATCCCACTGATGATCGTCTTGTCCTGACTACAGCTTAACAGTAATAATAAGAATTATGAACTGGGTAGTTTGGGTGGGTTAATGTGAAAGAGTAAAATGCGGAGTTTTAAAAAAGAGGTAAAGAATGTGAAGGAGATTTTAATTTTGAACCGCTAGATACTAGTATTAGTATTATGGTTCCGGATCGTGGGAATAATTTTGTGTCAGCATAAAGCAGCAAACAATAAAGAGATCATTTTGGGGTCCCTGTAGTGAAGTTTGCTCTCGCGTTCCGACATTCATTCCTCCATTACCTTGTAGGCCGCTAAAGTGCACATCTTGGAGGTTGGAAGGCATCAAAGTTGAATGTAATGGCTGGTAATGCATGGAAAAATGAGATGAGGATTTCTTATTCTACATGTGTTACTGTTAAGAGCGGGCATAAAAGATAATTTGACAAGTTGTATGGTTTACATAAGGGATGGGAAGACATTGTCCGAATGTAAATGGGCCAAAAGGCATATCATCAGAGTCTCGGCATGGACATCAAAAGACAAAAAGACTTATAGAAATGATGGTGTAGCTGTGCAGTTTTAAGTATAAATATATCTATTATATATATATTTTCTATAGTAAAAAGTATATATAGGTATACACTTTATATACGGATGATTACTGTACGTGTAATAATGTTCGATAACGTTTTTGCTTTGCTTTTTATTTTTACAGAAGAAGAGGATTTTGCGGTGTTGGCGGGTGGGGTAGGCCAGAAGCTTCAGAATGAGTTCCACCGTCGAGGTCCGCAGTGAGTCCGAAGAGAATCTTGTTACGCCCGAAGTGACAACAATCCAACCCCGAAATTCCGGTTATTTGAGTGAGGCGGAGGCAGCAAATTCATCGCAATCACGAAATCGGATCCCATTAGCATTATGTTCTCAGCAAACAGCCCTGTCCACTCCAGGAGCTTCCCTCTCCGTGGACGAGCCACCCATCATGATCTCGACGGATGAAGATACTGACCAAATCTCAGTGGCCCTGGGCCCTCACATTAATACCGATCCAATGATGGCCTCCGAGTCAACAAGGAGTGTGCCTGAATTGGAATTACATTTCAGGACACGGGCTGACGTTCATCCTTTAGGATCAGCTAATGTGTCGACTTCCGTTCCCTCCCACGACGGTCTCATCTGTCGACACAGGTTCCTACTTTACTTATAAACTATCCTTCACACACACCGCGCGAGCTTCATCTTAACTTAAGCCGCACACGCAAGATTAAAATTAAAACACGTCGGCGGAATACTCATCGGGAACAGCCACGGGAGGACAAAGAGTTTCGGATTTTAGAAAGCTATATACAATCAGATGCAATTCTATATAACCAATGCTTTACCAAACTGTTCAATTCTATATTCAATGCTTAACCAAACTATACAATTCTATAAAATTTCTGTCATTTTGTGGAATCCATATATGTATATACAGCAGAATTAAATCCCCGGCTTCAATTTCAATGCTGATGTGCTATATGGAAATGATAGTCAGGCAAGCCTTTAGAACCAACTCTTTTCCTGAAATGAGGTGCAATTAAAGA
Source organism: Lipothrix lubbocki (assembly GCA_034696945.1). Lineage (NCBI taxonomy): Eukaryota > Metazoa > Arthropoda > Collembola > Symphypleona > Sminthuridae > Lipothrix > Lipothrix lubbocki. The sequence goes on from JAQGAK010002842.1 coordinate 9,868, forward strand.
AGTCGTATAACCCATGAAGACTCCATGGCTGTTCCCACGGGATTACTTCCATTTACCCCTGTTACACATCCTAAGTACAATTGGCCCCTTGCCACTCCACTCGATCTGTCTCACTTAACATCCTTGCTTGGTCGCCACAGTTCTTTGTTCTGCTCCTTCCAAAATCCCTTTGTCCTATCCCATCCTATCCTGTTCTAACCTGTGTAGCTTTACAATGGTTAGTCATCTCTTCCGAATGCGAAAATTGTAGATCCTTATGGTATTTATTGTAACTTCGTGGATATCATATATGCCAATCATGGGATCGAAACTCGAAAGACAAATCCCTGGCCGGAGAGAAGCAATCAGAATTTGTTTGATTATTTGATGAACGGTCTTGATTCTTTGTTTAAACGTTTTAATTTCTAGTTTCCATGAATTTCTATTTTTCTGATCCTTTCATTTGTGATCCCCGTATCGGATTTTTGATCTCACTAGTATTTTATTTGTGATCCCCGTACCGAATATTTTGATCTCACTAGTATTTTATTTGTGATCCCCGTATCGGGTTTTTGATCTCACTATTTCATTTGTGATCTTACTATTGTATTTGTGATCTCACTATTGTATTTGTAATCTCACTATTGTAATTATTGTCGATCCCGCTTTTGTATTTGTTATCCGGATCTCATGTGAGTTAAGTTATAGTGAGCTAAGTAAGTACTGTGCGGCAATAATCGAAGTAATTTTGTAATATTTAAGGCAAATAATAAACAATTTTGTATTATTAATTCCAGATATTTGGTACCGCACGGACATCACCGACATCATGTTCACTGTAGCCGATGTGATCAAGCGCACCAATGTATCCCATTATCCAGACATGCCTCAAAGGACAGTGTTCGGTCGGCTCACTTGACGGAGAACATGCAGATGACGACAACTGTGGTCCCCACGACTTCAGCCTCCATCGGTGGCATCGGTGGCACTTGCCAAACCCGTGATCCGGCCATCCGACGACAGCATTCACAGCCTGAGAGCACTTGTCTCTACTGTCAAACTCATAGGTAATCCCTCCACGGTCTATAATTCCTACTCATCCTAATCCTCGTCCATTACCTGCTCTCCTATGGCTAACGGGCTACTCAGGCTATAAGTCCTTGTCTTATTCATTCTTCTTTCAAGTCCATTACTAAATAGTATTTCTATATTCCAAAAGCAATAAGTTCATCACTACCGCCGTCTTTCCGATCCCCTTCTTATTCTGGGCTGCCCCATTTAAATTATTGAAGTTGTCCTAATGTAATCTCTTATCAATATTAAGTACTTCCGGATCTTTACATTAGTATGTCAAAGCTATATACTTACTTATACTATATAGTTCAATAAGGAATGGACAGGAATATGGCTTAACTGGGAATTTCTGCTCAACGTTTTGTTCCTTTCTACTACTGTGAGAAGACTAATAGAAATAGAAATTTGCAAAATACGAAGATACACACACACACACGTCAGACATGAAGGGGCCAGATTTTTTTGATCGTCGTTTCCTGATCCAGAACAGCCGACAGCACAATAAATAATCCTATGTGCTCTTTCTTGTCAAAGCCACCTCTACTTTGCCTCTGATGTAGCAGATATTTAATCAGAGTAATCTTCTAAGAGGATGAGAGGTCACATATGTATAATGTATCTATAAGTATTAGATACTAGTATAGTACAGTAGCTATAGCCTATATAGTAGCTCCATTTGTGTTCATGTTCGTCATCATGAGTCTAATAATAATTACCTTTGGAGAATTGATCAACAATAATAAGCCTTGGGCTGGTACTGATAAAAAATCAGGAGCTATATACAACTATAATAAGTTTGATTGTACTATAAGCTTTAATTTTAATTATCCCTTAGTAGTACTCTACTTTATTTTAGCTATCGTAGCAATATCTTTCAGATCTTGAGTGAGTCAAGATCAGACATGGACCTTTTGAGCTCTATTGGAAATTCTTGACTTGACTTGGCTTGACTTCTGGCAGGTCTACACACATAGATTCTTGAAAGATCTGACAACAGAATGAGGAGCTTTGTTTTGTTGTACTATACTAGTAGAGCAGGTGCCAGAGGGAAATGGAGTGACTGGTGTATGTGGTGTGTGGTGATGAAGCTTCCCTCTCTCTCTTCAAAGAGTCTTTAATACTCCTTTAAGTGTTTTGATGTCGGCGGACAATTAATTTCCAGCTAAAGTATATCTTGAACAGGAGCTCGAAGCCCGACAGAGAGTGAGAAAGAGTGAGAGAGAGAGAGGGAGAGAGAGAGAGTCGTTCGTAACATCGTAACTGTTTATTAAGGATATCTTGAGATACATTTTGAGAGTACAGAATAAAGAACAATGTGCAGGAGCGGTGATGAGTGGGAGAGGAAGAGTTAAAAAGCGTCAAATAGGATGCCCGTGTCGGTTCCGTAATTAACTATACTGATATTATACAATAAAGCCTTCCATTGTAACCGCCCACCACTCTTATAATTATAACAAGTAAATCTTTCCCCGCAAGCAACAACTTGAACCGGCTCTTTGTTCATCGTGACAGTTCGGTCGGGCCTTTGTTTAAGCTGCCACAGCAGCTCCTTTCTTTCCACGTCTTTAAGCTCATCAAATCAATTTGGCTCGGGATGAAAACTCTCTTCTCTCTCTCTCTCTCTCTCTTTTGCTAATTTAAAGTCCGTTCCGGCTACATAATTCCCCCCTATTAACACATATGTTTTTCCGACCGCCAATCCATTCTCAGGAATTAATTGTCCATGTTCTTATACCGACCATTATACTTTTATGTATATGTTTTTATTATATACGGTATGTATATCTAGGTATATAGGTAGGTTAAGTATATAAGTATATACATCAACATACGTCCTATGTCATGTGCAGTCTTCCGGGAAGAAATGCGCGGCTCATATATTTATAGTGTAGTGGTATAGGAGTCCAACCAAACTCAATTTTAGTCAAGCAATTAAAAATTTATTAATTTTCAAAGGCTACATATATATCTGCTGTGCTATATTATGTTTGTGATACTGTATTCCTGCTGTTTGTACTCCGAGCTGAAAGCAGTCAGTCACTTTTACGTATGTAGACATGTTTTTACGATGTAGTTTGCGGGAGATCAGAGAGGAAGAGGAAACGAAAAGATATGTACATACATAGGATATGCATATCTCATTTCTACGCCACCAGTAATATGTGTGGGATATTTTATTTCAGCCTCGTGCTTCCGCGTCTGTAGTAATTACTTTAGACCCTTCAAATATTTTATTCATAACTTATCGCCTCTGGAAATTATCAACCTCCGCGCTGTTTTCACTTTTCACTTTCAGGCTTCCTACATTCACTTGCCATTTTTTAATTATTTCCAAGTGTTTAGCTGTTTATTAATATCGCCTTTTATTTATTTTAATAGCTACTTTAGTATCGACGGACCCATCCTCGGCTTTGACTTAATGTGTCGATGTGTCGATGAGACAAAGCAACAAAGTTTGAAGATTTCTAAATTAATTTTGTATTTATTTTGGTATTAGTTATTGTATTAATTTTTGTATTTATTTTGGTATTAGTTATTGTATTAATTTTTGTATCAATTTTTGTATCAATTTTTATATCAATTTTTGTATCAATTTTTGTATCAATTTTTGTATCCATTTTTGTATCAATTTTTGTATCAATTTTTGTATCAATTTTTGTATCAATTTTTGTACCATTTTTAGTACCATTTTTTGTATCACTTTTTGTGTCAATTTTTGTATTAGGACAAACTAATATTTTGACTTGAAGAGCCCCTTCGCCTGGGAATGCTCGAAGGAATGAGGCAAGAGGATAAATATGCAGAAAGGGATGACAGGAGAGAGCAAGAGGTGAATATTATGAGAGATTGTAATAGGAGCAGATGAGATGATGATGAGAAAGGGGAAAGAAGACATACATAGAGCGGATAAACGAAGAGAGGAAATATGATTATTATACTTGACTATACGGGATATCTGACATAAACACGCGCGCATTCTTCCTATTGTGAGTCACGCATTTGACTACTCAGGCGTACATATGCCCGTAATAATAATATTTATTCCGTTGACAGAAAATAACAGCGTGGGTGTGTCCGAGAGGGAATATATCGCTTAAATTATTTTATCAAACACACCATAATAATAACAAAAAGAGAGAGAGGGAGAAATTCTTTTTGGAAAGGTCAAATGGAATGGACGGGGAATTCGGCATCGGCCGTCCCGTCCCGTTCTTCTCCTTCTTCATTCTTCAATCTTCTCAATCCGTCGTCCTCTTTTTCCTTTGGCTTTGGCTAACTATTTTATTTATTACCGCGTTTTTCCTTTCCTTTTACGTGTCTTCCCTTTTAATTCCGCTGCCATCACCACCACCGGCTCCTTCTTGAAAAATTCAACAACAGCCACGGCGCGGGAATTCCCAAATACAGAACCTTATCAGACATTATAAGTTTTTTTCTTTTCTTTTTTTTTACTAATTTTTCCCTTGTAAGGCAACAATTTTTAACGGGACTTGCCATTTTATTTCCTATTAAATTATCCTAATAAATTTGATTTTTTTTAAATTCATTTATTTTTTCTAGCAAACTCGTGGAATTATTTTGTTGATTTGGGAAATTTCATACCAAGGTTTTTTAAATGGGGATTAACATGCTAATTTCTATTCAGGACGTGGTCCCCCCTTTGAGAATTTTCACTTTTTTTGATTTTTTTTAAATTTGACTAAAATTATAAATTGAGGATTTTAAATGGGAAATAACATGCAATTTTTCATTTAGCACATGGTCCCCCCTTAAAACTTTTAATTATTTTGATTTTTAAAAATTTTAGTAAAATTGTAAATTGAGGATTTTAAATGGGGATTAACATGTAATTTTTAAATCAGCACATGGTCCCCCCTTCGAAATTTTCATTATTTTGATTTTTTTAAATTTGAGTAAAATTATACATTGAGGAATTTAAATGGGAATTAACATGCAATTTTTCATTCAGCAGAGGGTCCCCCCTTAGAAATTTTCATTATTTTGATTTTTTTAAATTTGAGGAAAATCATAAATTGAGGATTTTAAATGGGGATTACCATGGAGATTTTTACTCAACACATGGTCCCCCCTTTGGAAATTCGTGAAAATCATCAACACGAAGAAATGTGTTTGCATTTAATAAAATAGTATAGGAAAAGTTATTTATTCTTTGTGACTGTAAAACAAGCCATATACATATGCAGGGTAGGAAAAGTGTAAAAATATTTAGGATTTTTTTTTGTCAAAAAAACTGGAAAATGGAGGGGAAAATAGGGAGAGAAAAGGGGAATTGGATCGGACAGGAAGGAAGAATGGATTGTTATTTAGACTTGAGTAAGGTTTAAATGGACAGTAAAGGGAAACAAAGCGGGGAGACCATCAATCTCGATCCAACTTTCCATTTCGGACCTTATTCTTCCTCATTGAGTCTCCCATTGAAAATCCTCTCTCTCGAGGATTTTTGTCGTCGAGGTGACACACACGCGTTTTGGGAGAGTTTGTTTGGGAAAAATAGAAAAAATAAAATAAAATAGAGCGGTTGAAAGGGAAGGACGAGGGTCCTTCAGAGCCCAAAAAGTCAATCAATTCCACTCACCTCACCAATAAATATAAAGCTCTCGTATAAGTATTTGCTCACATTTGACAAAAGGGAAATAAATACACAGGGAGGAAGAGGAATTTATGCTGGAAAAAAGGAAAACACATCCGTCTTGCTTCCCTTTTTCTTCACCCGTCACTCCACTTCATTCACCATTTCCTCATCAACGCCCTTTATTTTTTGGGGGAAATAAACCAAAAAGTTTAACAACTCAACAACAATAATTTTTCTGACAAATATTTAAAAGGACAATATTTTTCCACGACAGTTAAATCCTCCAATATTCTCAGTCTCCCCACCTGCCAAATTTTCCTATATTTTTATTATTTACTTTACATTTAGGGCTTATTCTAATATTTAAATTTTTGCGCGTTTTTATTTATTTTTAATTTTTAGCGGGAGTTCAATTTAAAGTTTGGACACATTTTAATTAATTTAAATTTTGGCGCGGATTTAATGCAAATTTTGGCGCCAAATGAGTTTAAATTTTGGCGCAGTTTTAATTTAGAAATTTTGACGCCATTTAAATTTAAATTTTGGCGCAGTTTTAATTAGATAAATTTGGCGCCAAAATCAATTTAAATTTTAGCACAATTTTAATTAAGTGAATTTTGGCGCCATTTTAATTAATTTAAATTTTGGTGCAATTTCAATTAATTTAAATTTTGGCGCCATTTTAATTATTTCAATTTTGGCGGAATTTTAATTAAGTAAATTTTGGCGCAGTTTTAATTAATTTAAATTTTGGCGCAGTTTTAATTATTTTAAATTTTGGCGCAGTTTTAATTAATTTAAATTTTGGCGCAGTTTTAATTAATTTAAATTTTGGCGCAGTTTTAATTAATTTAAATTTGGCGCAGTTTTAATTAATTTAAATTTTGGAGCAATTTCAATTATTTTAAATTTTGGCGCAGTTTTAATTAATTTAAATTTTGGCGCAATTTCAATTAACTAAAAATTTTGGCGCAATTTTAATTATTTTAAATTTTGGCGCACTTTTTAATAATTTTTTAGTGCAATTTTAATGAATTTTAATTTTGGCGCAATTTCAATTAATATAAATTTTGGCGCAATTTCAATTAATTTAATTTGGCTCAGTTTTGATTAAGTAAAATTTGTAGCCAGTAAACCTAAATTTTGCAGCAAAACCTAATTTTTGCGCCAATTAAATTTAAGGTTTGCCGAAATTTTAATTCATTTCATTTTGGCACCAATGAAATTTAAATTTTGGCGCCATTTTAATATAATTTTGGCGCCAAATAAAGTAAATCTTGGCGCAATTTTAAAAAAGTTTAATTTTGGTGCCAAATAAATTAAAAATTTGATGCAATTTTATATAATGGAAATTTTGGCGCCAAAAATAATTATTTAAAATTGCATCAAATTTCAAATTTAATACGCGCCAAAATTTAAATAAAATAATTTAAATTGAGAAAATCCAAAATCCAGACATGACAGTTCAACGACATACATATGTACATAATGAAGGAAAGGGAATTTATTGGGAGAATAAAATAAAAGTATATAAGATTTTAGAGGAAAAGATGAAGGGACGTATTTATTTATGTGCGAGAGAGAGAGAGAGAGAGAAGGAGAGGGAGAGTGAAAAATTATGGGGAATTGACGAGGGGTTAGAAGGTCAATGGATAAATAAAAGGATTTTTTTTCGAACAAGAGAAGAAAAATCACTCCTTACTCAACATTATTATTTACGATTTTGTGGAGCTTGCAAGTAAAATAAAATAAATGCATAGACAGTCCGCTCATCCCGCTCACAGTTGATGAACTCTCATGAATTTCTCCTCCTCATACAAAAACTGGAATGCATTTGATGGCCATGAATACAATTTAACTGAGTCGGGGAATTCGGAATTAGGCGTCCTTTTCCTCCTCTTATTTTTTCCCTTTGTTTTTTTTTATTTATTTATTTATTCAGCCAGCGATGAGCGGAACAAATTCAAAAGCATTTCGCACTTGTTGTTTATAGCTCGTCGGTTTTGTTTTTCTGCTTGGAAAAGGGAACACAATTACGTAATATACATAAATTAAATACAGAATGTATTAAATGAGATGCAAATATGCGGTCGAAATACATACAAGAATTAGTAGGAAAATTAATAGGCAAAAGTGATACAAAAATTGATACAAAAATTGATACAAAAATTGATACAAAAATTGATACAAAAATTGATACAAAAAT
>JAQGAK010002843.1:0-17715 GCA_034696945.1 Lipothrix lubbocki
CAAAACCGTGAAAACCCTCTTTTGAGAACTTTTGGTTCTCCCAATTAAATACGTGGGCTGTGTTTAAAAATTAATTTAGTAAGTAAACGGACTACTTGGATGCCAACAATACGTTTTTGGCATTTTTTAGGAGCTAAAAAAATTTTGGGTTCTGGACTTTCAGCATAAGTCTGAAATTACTGATCCTTATTAACAATTAGTATTAGCAATGATGAATTTTATTATTTATTTGTTTAAAAATTTTAATATTTCACTTCCCAAGGGGGGGGGGCAATTGCCCCTGTTGCCCCCCCCTTGGCTACGCGCTTGGTTTTTGTCATTCAACTTGTCAAGCTAAATTTGAAACAGCCGGATACATAAATGATTATGTTTATTCAAATGTGATCTTATTTGGTAATGCTGTATTGCTTCAAGTCTAAGTTTCGTATGGACAACTACAAAATTAAATATATCTAATCATAATATATTTAAATATTCTTTTTCCTTTATTTAAAAATGAATAATAACATTGACGCAGTATATGCTTTTCTCAGCAAAAATTCGTATAGGTCACTTTTTGCATTAGAATCAGACGCAAAATGTATGTTGACTTGACAGTTTTAAAGAATTCAGTGGATAACATCCTAAGTGTTGCGACAATTCCGAGTCTCGCCCTCAATTACCAAATTCAATTCAATTATACTAAGCCTGAGTAACAGTAACTACTATAAAGTCTAAAGTCAATTTTTCTGATCAAAATAAGGCGCCCCAATAAGTTGAATTAATATTCAAATTATTCAAGGGAAAACTCGCTGTCAAGGAATTGATTTTAATTTGACCTCCAAAAATTCATGTACACATGCATTTCAGGGAACTACTCAATTCAAATGGAATCCGAAGTACTACATGTCTACATAGTTATGAAATACGTGGTTTTTAGCTTCGAATATCTATATTTTTAAATTTAAATTATCGACAGATTTGCATTTCCAACCTAATTGCAAATGCAATTCTTACCCAAGGTCATTATCCTAACATTATAAGTACTTTTGGCTCCAACATTTGGAACTCATCCATGCAACTACCAAAATTATTGGAACTGGGAATCTATACTTGAAATTGAATTCCAAATTAACTTCATACCAATTTCAATTCAGTTTAGGAGTTGAGTTGTTCGGAACACTAAGCTTAAGAAACTCAAGATGTGAGTTCATCGACAGTTCACCGCATCTTTATTATATTTAGTTTCTACATGCAATAGTATTTTATGCATAATCTCTACTTTCTAGGTAAATATAATTTAATATACATAGCGCCTGACAGTTTTAATTTTTTCGCGTTAATTTTAATTCATCATTATAATAATTATAATTTCTATTTGTCATTTGTCACTATAATTTTATCAAATATTTGTCACTAACTTTTATTTTTATTTGTCGCAATAATTCTCGCAATCAAAACACGAAAATAAATATCTTGAAAATTTATATCAAAATACACTGAACTCTCGATATAAGAGAACGCTATAAATCACAAAAATCAGTCTCTTATATAGGAATTCTCTTATAGGGAGAGCTATTATGCACGTAACTATGTATGATATGTGGGCCGCAAGGACCTCTTACAGAGAGCGAGTTCTCTTATGTGGAGATCTCCTATAGCGAGAGTCCGGTGTATACCCGCTTGTGCAGAACGATAGAACGTCATTGCACAGTGTAGTGCATAAATTATGAGCAACTAAAAGTTTTATAATTAAGGATAATATCGTGATTAATCGATTAGCTTTACATTGCATACGGCGTCGGAACACGTAGCCTTCCTAAAAAGTTTAAAATATTGTTAGACTCAGAATTGAATATGCTACAAAGAAATTGCTTAGTTTACATACATACTTGCATATTTTATTATGTGGGTAATCTGTGATTGATCTACAGTTTACATACTAACCTTGGCTTTGGTGTGCTTTTTTATGAAAACAAGAATAATTTTATTTCACGACTGATGTTGCGCTTCGAATTTGCCTGGAAACTTTGCACTACCGTCTAAATATAGTCAACGCTTTCCCATAAAATAAAACTCGTTTGCAGATATAATGCATTTTAAAAATACACTGGACTCTCGCTAGAAGAGATCTCCATACAGTGGAACCTCGCTATAAGAGGCCTCCATATAAGAGAATTCTCTCTATAAGAGATCCTTTGGGCTCGCATGTCATACATGGTTATATGCATACAAGCTATCTTCATAAGAGAATTTCCATATAAGAGGCAGATTTTGGTGATTTATAGAGTTCTCTTATAGAGAGGTTCCAGTGTATAAGAGAGCTCTCTCTGTAAGAGATCCTTTGGGCCCACACATCACACATAGTTAAATCCATACTAGCTCTCTCTATAAGAGAATTTCTATATAAGAGACCTTTTTGGTTTTTTATAGCGTTCTCTTAAACATATAATATCTAACGGATTACACAAATATTGTAAGGGATTACAAGTAGTCTCTAATAATGATTTTTAATTAAAAATGGAAATAAAACAAATCATCATACAGTTTGAGTTTGAAAACATTGTATTTCAATTTTAACAAATTATATTTCTCTCTTAACCGTGCTCACACAATTCAGAAAATCTAGTAACATTCCATGTTTGTAATAACCTTGCACTTAAAATGATGGTGGATGTCTCAATTTGCAGCTATAGACGCACATGGAAATATTGCCCGTTTTGCACCTCCACTGACGATATGTACACTTATGAATGAGATTTTTTCAATTATTTTTCCATTTCGCAAATTTCATTGTCCCAAATACAACACAATATTATTCTTTAAATTGTTGTGTATTGTAAAATTTCTCCCAACGTAGATTCAAATTCTCGAGACCTTAACGTTCACCAGTGCTTTCTTGCCGGGTTCTACTATCGCACAAGCTTGCAAGTTTCTGAATTTTACTGTTGCAATAGTGTTGTTTCCAAGTGTAACATCTTCGGCCTGAATTAAAAATTGAAAAAAAATATGTGAATAAAAGGAACAATATGTAGCGGGTAATTTAAAAGCATTATAGGCGAACTATCAATATTTGACTCTTTACCCAAAACCTGTTGTGTGTTCTTTCTGATCGTCCATTTAACTGGAAATATAAATCAATTCCTCGTTCCACATCTATGGGGCTGAGAACTATTGATACCCAATTTTTCTCGTAGAACCAATTTGTACGGTAACAAATGATCAGGAGCACGTCATTGATTCGGTACGAGAAGAAACCCGAGATGTCTCCGCTAAAACAAAAATTGTCAGGTGTCATTTATTCCTATGCATTAATTCACTACACGTACCCAAGTAAATTTATTAGTGTGTGTGTGTGTGTGGTGGGATTTTGAAAACTCACTCATATGTAAATCCAAATGCTTTTGTACATTGTGGGGGAATTTCATGAGGAATTCTCTCGTAAGCAAATGGTCCGCGTGCACGAAAGAAATTTTCGTTTACTCTTAATGTTGCTAAAGTTGAATTTTCTAAACCGAAAGGATAAACAATACAAGATATGAATAATAAAATTTGTAAATTCATTTTAGCTAAATGTTTTTGGTTTATAGAAATAAGAAGAATAAGATTAAGAAATAATTTAGGCTTAAACCCTCACCGACAACAAATGCAATCGCGCAATTTCTCGTATTTTCAAATAGTCGCGCCTGCAAGTTGGTGTTGTTCCTTACTGTTGGAAAATTGCTTTTATCAACTATTTGCGCCAAAGTTCCACCCGCTTTGTCCCTACGCTTCGTTTCTTCATCTGAGACAATTTGTGCAAAAAATTTCATGTTCTTCAGCGGCAACTCTTCTATTTTCTGGCTTATCTTAGATTCAATTTTACCAACAAGGCTCTTTAGTCGATTCACCCCCTCACCAAGAGCTACTGGAGCTGCCGAGGCTACAACGGACCGCGAATCATATCCGTCAACTAGAACGGGCAGGTTTTGAGCTTGAGCTTTGGTTACTTGAGGTTGAATTTTTTGTGGTAAAGCGCATTGTCTAGATGCGGCGAGCAATGTTGAGCCGATTTCAGATTGGACATTCACCAACCCGACCTGTCTTCGGAGCGCCAAGTTTCTTTGTTGTAAATCCCAGGTATTCCCTTCTGGTGGTGATTCTGATCTGATTTCAAATAGCGTTGGAGTCAAAAATTCTGCAGCTAAAATGTTTGGCTCACATTTTTTAGGAGCAGAAACCGGAGCTGGGGCTGATGATGAACTTGGCTGTCTCCATTCGCAAACTGGTCTTGCTTTATTTTTGGGAACATCTGCTTGAAGTTGAATAATTTGCGCGGTAGCATACAAAGCAGATGGAATTAAACGTGTTTGCAATAGTGCCTGATTTTGAATTTTAGCATTTGTTGATGATGGCGGGTTTTTCCGTAACTTGGAATTCGTTGTTCGTTTAACGTATCCCATCTCCTTCTCATGGTTTTCAATTGTTGTCAAATCATGCTTGTTTCCTTATGTTTCGATTTTTCTTTCACTTTCGTTTCCAAATGGAGGAAATTCTGCTTTAATTCTCGCAATTCGTCCTCGAATTGTCTATTTCGATTTTCCAAAATTGTGTATGAAGGACAATAGTATCGGTTCGGAATAGTTACTTCCGGTGCCGAGAATCTCACGTGTTGTTTTGTTTCTGGCTTGGGTCGAGTTTCAGGTGTCATAACCTTCCATGCATACAAATCGAATTCTTTGTACGTTGTGGCGCCCTCGTTGATGAACCTTAAGTTAGACCGAAAACCTTCTCTGGCATATGTCGGAATTTGCATGAATATTTCCGCCTGAAACCCATGTAATCCGAATTCACCCGCAATGCGGAAAAGGACGCTGGCAGTTTTAACATTGGTGAAAGTCCACGAGGATTGGAGGAAAATGTACTGGGATAAAAATTTGAAACGATTTTATAAATTAAATACTGATAAAATATGTTAATTACTTGCTGTTCGGCAAAACCAGGTTTATTATAATCATTGAATCATAAATCTGTATTTATGCAATACTTTGGATAATCACCACTAACTTACTACAAGGAAATAGCAAAAATCTATGTAAAGTGTAATTTTTTTATATGCAAAAAAAACTTCAAAGTTTGAAAACACATAGTTGTTTGCAGTTTAAAGGTTTTTCCGCAACAGCAGCAAATACAAAATCACAATTCCCTGGAAATTATTTCATTTTATAACTCATTCCAACGGCATTTTAACATTTTAATTTTACGGTTAACGCTGTTTGTAAGCATATTTCCAGGAACTCTCATAATCGAAAACTTCCAAGTTTGCATCAATAAGTTTGTAGTTTAAATGAAGAATTTGAAAACAATCAATACGGTTTTACCTTCTCCGGGTCAACGAGCATTAAATATATCTTTATCATAATCACTCAGTCAGCAGACAGACAAAATATTTTATTTAAACTTTTTGTTCCCTTTGAGTGCGTTCTTGGAAATAAGACAGAAATAGATTTTAAGGGCGTCAACAACAAAACCTTTCAACTTAGAAAGCTAGAAAACCTTTAGTGGACATTAGCATTGTTGTTTTAATAATAGCCGCACATAAGTAAATGACCTGGTTTTGCAATAATGTATAAAATTATGGATTAGATGGTAGTTTTCAAATCATACAGCTGTTTTTTTTATTAGAATTGACAATTTTATTAATATTACGCATTATAACGGGTGAAAATTTTCCCGTTTCAAATGTAATTCGTACACTTTATCAATGCCTTTTTACTGACGGACTTATTTAGATACCGTCACCTTAATCTTTTTTGTCTAATTTGTGCTCACTAGCCGGATATGTCCTTTCCGTAAATATTTTATATATAATGCTCATGCATAAGACATTTGAATGTATCCCTGGTGTCGCGCCTATAACTTATAGTCGACTATCAGAAATTTTTGAAATTTCAAATGCTCAAAAGCTTTGACCCGTTTGACATCCCACCCTGAATTTCAATAGGTATCATACCTTTACTCTTGGCTGCAAGTTTGTCAAATTTTATTTTTCTAAAGCATTTAGTTTGAAAGATATCGACACATCAGACACGCAGGCCTACGGACTGACAGACACGATCGATCATTTCAATAGGCTCTTTTCCTGAGGAACAAGCCTAACCAGTATTTATACTTATAAGTCGAATAACCGAATATTTACATATAATAACATATATATGTGCTACTTACGTCGACCAAAATCTGAAAGTACTGTGGCGGGACGTTGTTAATCACGTAGAATTTTTGATGCTCGTTTCTGGCCGATTGGTGTCGCGCTTTCAAGATCCGTTTAAGTTTTGGAGATGCCAAGACGCACATGAAACGATTCAGGATAAATTTTCTTTCACCGCTGGACTTGTTGCCAACCCAAATGGTTACATTTCGGGTATTTACTGGAATTTCCTCTGCTAAATATTTTCGAACACACCAATTTCTATGTTCACGAATCGACATTTTCCGGCTTGATAGGAGAAAATAAATTAAATAATTGGCCAAATTTTCCGTTCAACAGGTTTATCGAGAAATTCCTACTTTTTAATTTTTACTTGTCCTTATGAGTATTGTATTAAATTTACAGTTATCACAACTTGTAAAGTAAAGTAAATCAAGATAAGAAATTTGGATATAAAGACACACGAGCTACTTTCAACTCAAACCTCAACGAAAGATTATTTCCTTCTCTCAAGTCCCACTTAGAAAATAATCCCACACATATTACTACACATATAACTACAAATATCCAACCAATCTAATCACGGTGAGCGATTGCTCATCATTTCTTAGGTACCCAGGCGTATGACTGCATAATTGTTGTTGTTCATACTATAAATAGCTATAGTAATATTCATTAATAGCTACGTTATGGGTGTAATAATTCCGCAGGTGTAAAGAATCACTATAGGACGCTCTTATGACCCCTGATTATTCATAGTTTTTGTTCGGCTGCGGATTTCAGTGTCTCGCACTTGGCAAAGCCTCTGGCACTCGTTCAAAATAGAATTTACCTACCATTACCTTTCCAGAAATTTGGGTTTAGAAAACTGTTCCCTAAAATTGTTTTTGAATGTCCTGTCAACTGCTCTCTTGCACGTCATCCCGCACGTCATCTTGCACGTCATCATGCACACAGCGTGCTATTAGGAGGACACCAGAAGGTTAAAAGTGTTGGAAATAATAGTCTCAACGACTGTGAGGACAATTCCACGATCCGCGTAGTAACACGGTCCGACAAAGATTTTTAAATCCTGCAAGGAACGAACTTCTCTTTGCATAAGCGCTTGCATCGTTCGAATTTTCCAAGACCGCAATGTTTCCTTTGAGATTTCATGCAGCGAACCCATGACGGAGAAGCCAATTACTAAAATGGCAACCACGGCAACCGCTCCTAATAAAAGGGGAATCTTGATCACTAAATCTTGACTTCGAATTCCACCATAAGAAGCGTAAATCGCCGCGGAAACCCAAAGCCATTCCCACGTTGGCAGTATGAATGAACTATAAGACTGCCTTCCGTAGATGTTAATGATGATGTGGATTTGTCGATAAATCGTTATAAATTGTCTACCGGCATTTAGGGGTTGCTTTTTTATTAAATTAGCTGCATTCAGTCTGAAAATGTTTCAAAAATTTTTACATTATATAAATAAATACGGCTATTCAAAGTGGATTTTATATGTACGTATTAATTGAATAAATTAAAATACAATTTCTTACTCTTTGCAGATACGATGCATTTTAAAAATACTCAACCCGCCAGTAAGAATAATCATAATCCCTGTCGGAAGGTTTACCAAAACACCATAATAAATTAGAAGTGAATAGATCAGCCGTTGTGCCATACTAAGTGACGATGGATCCCTGACGGTTGACGATGGGAACATTGGGAATTGTGGAAATACTAACGTAAACCCGAAAATTGTTAAATATAACCAAATTTGGCCAAAATATCCATAGAAGCAGATGATGCCAACGATGTCGTTTGACCAAGTTTTTAAACGATTTGCGTATGTTGGACTTGGAAACATCCCTGAATAAAATTGACATGGGTACAATACATATAAGAGAGCGCTATAATTCACCAAAATCAGTCTCTTATATACGAATTCTCTTATAAAGAGAGCTAGTATGCATATAACTATGTATGATATGCGGACTCAAAGGAACTCTTACAGAGAGAGTTCTCTTATATGGAGAGCTCTTATAGCGAGAGTCCGGGGTACTTTTAGATTTTTAACTTTTAACAAAAACTTAGCACTCACCTTTGTAGTTTGATAGAAAGCACAAAAGGGCGGAATAACTCTCGTACAATTGCTTGGATTGAAGTAGAATTGCTATGCAAGCACAAGCAAGCATAACGACAAATATGTTCGCAGCAATTATGATTGGTGCAAATTTTTCAGAGGCACCTTCAGCTAAGCTGAGATAATGTAGACTATTTAAAATGGAAAACGTTGTAAATGCTAACAAAATTGCAGAATTCAGGCGCCAAAGGAATCCACGCGCTCCGTCCTTCTTATATGTCATTGTTAGCGTTGAACGATCTTTAAATTGATATGGATTGGTGTTTGCGTGCGACGCCGCAGAAGCTATTTTGAAAAAGTATTTATCCGCGAGTGGGCTAAATACAGCCATGTCAAGGGTCGGATTGTATATTTTGACGAAAAAATTATTTACTAAAAATTTTTTTCCCGTTTACGCCTAATAGGTCCTGGAGTCCTGAATATAAATGTTGCACTTTGCTTCCACGAAATTATAATTGTTACGTGGACTTGACATTAAAAGTGATTTGAGGGCAGGCATTCATAATTAAAGGAAAATATTAATTGCCTATAAAGCAAGGTGACAATGGATGTGCTAGAAAGTGTACATACATAAAAATGTAATGTTTTCCAAATATATAGACTCATATACAGTGGGCCATTTGCTGCGCAAGGCAAGTTATTACGTCTTGACATATTTCTCGAATATAATTATTTTAATTTGTCTGTGGAAACAATAAATAAAGGATTTTACTGCTGGCAAAATAATTATATGTATTATAAGTATGTATTGTCTGTAATTGCTTATGATTTTAAGTGAAAACAATTTCGCAACACAATATTGAATTATTACCTGGAAATTACAGAGTATGATAAATCTTTCTGGTATCAAATATACCTAGTGTTTTAGTACCGCTAGCTTTTAAAATTAATTGACATTAAAACTTCTGGCTTTTATTTATCCTTATATATTGAATATTTTTTGTCCACTAGAAACCTCAACAAGACATTTAAATATAAAATTAAGAAAATGCATCCAAAATGTTTGAAATAAATATGTAGAATATGTACGCGGTTTAGTATTTGAAGCTTAGTAATCAAGTTTTTTTTCGATTTAAAAAAAAAATTTGGGTTTATACTCCGATCACTCCGATGCACCCTAAGGCTATACAGAGTCGTATTTCGATTTTAAACATTATCCTAGACATGATGAATCCAATTTGTACACTGTAGTAAAATTATGTATGTAAATGGCATGAATGTAATAGGCATAATTACACTTCATGCTATAAATAATAATTGCCCTGAATATTTGTATCTCTCAAGTAATATCACAGTGTCGGCAATTTCTGCCATCATTACTGGAAAGATGTACTGATTTCAGAACATGTACATACTTTGGAATTATGTTCATTTACTTTGTCATGAATTCGTCATTACATGCTTTATGCTTAATATGTATACATATAATTGCCCATAATACATATTTTTAACTTCTCTGATACACTGCAGAGAGTTCTCTTATAAAGAAGTCCCTTATAGAGAGAGAATCCGGTGTATATCATACAAACACTGAACTCTCGCTATAAGAGAACGCTATAAATCAGTAGTCAACATTAGTCTCTTACATAGAAATTTTCCTATAGAGAGAGCTAGTATGCATATAACTACATATGTATGACTTGTGGGCCCAAAGGATCTCTTACAAAGAGAGTTCTCTTATATGGAGATCTCTTATAGCGAGAGTCCGGTGTAATTTCTACTTAAAGCTGCCATATGTATATCTGTAATGTAATACATGTACACATACTTCATAAACCAGATTGCGTATGTATTTTAATTTAACATTAAAATTATGTCATTTATTTTGAGGTAATTAACACAAGACGAACGTACTTGTTGATTTTAATCTAATTCACAAAATTATTACGAAATTTGATGTTATGTACTTAAACTTAAATTTCTTGAAAACCCATTTAGAAGAAATCAATCAATTGTGGTCAAGCTATATATGCCGCTGTGTATAAGAAACCTGCATCTAATGAGAACTCCCTCGATTTAATTACGTTTGCACTGTTTTTGAACTGTCAGTTTCTTGAATCACCGCCGGCGTTTGATTGATAAATAAATGTTACCACAAATGTAAAAATAGTCGCTCTATTCGTTGAGCTCCTAAATAATAAACGCGACGTACGCCCAACTTCTTTAGAAGGAAAGATGGGAGCGAACACGAATTTAATAACATTTTCTCGAATGACGCCTTCAAACTTTCCGCTAAATTCTTACTCATCAGCGCTTAATTCTTAATGGTTTAGCATTGCAAACTCTTTAGTCCAAATGGTCAGATTGTTTTTAAATATTTCAAGTATACATAAAGTGAATTAATTTTAAAAGCTAATCTAACAATAATGCAATAAGTTCGTTTTATTTTAAGACAAATACACAAATTTTAAATATTTGCGATTATAAACTACAGTTATAAAAATTTTTGAAAGCAGGCTTTGTGTACTCATTGAGTTTTGTTTTATTTGCTAATATTGAAATTGAAGTTTCCCTAATCCACAATGAGTAACAGATTTAGGTTTTATTTGGGAATAGTGATTTTCTTGGGGTTTGCTGCCAACAAATCCATTGCAGCGACGCCTGTTGGGGGAAATGCTGACCCACTTGGCGATGCTCTTCGCGCAGAATGTCCACACGTTGCTGAAGGAAGTCTGCTAGTAAATACTTGTTTAAGATATTTTGTTTTAATTTCCACTTTGTTATTAACGGGTTTTTATTGTAATTTTGTAAATTCCATCATTTTGATATTAAAAATTGGTTTGTTATTTGTGTGTTATTTATGTGCATATTGGACTTTATTTCATAATTATTCATTGTCTTATTAATATTTAATTTGTTTTTTTTAACAATTTAATGTAATATTAATATTTATCTGCTACCGACTTTTATATTTCCTGTTTTTTTCATACTCTTAACATTTCAGAAATCCCCAAACGTTTGTTGGAATGCCAACCAAATCGGCTTGTTGCAAAAAATGATAGGTGGCGTATACGCGAATGCAGATAGCCAAAAATTATGTTTAGATGTACAAACCGCATGTTTAGAACCCTTTGAAGGTACCTGCAAACCGCTCAAAGAATTAAATTCTTTGATAAAATTACAGTGGACGGAATTGTGTGAAATTGGCGAGAAAAGTAAATCAAATTATTTATTGTTATAAATGTTTACTTGTGTATATTATGCATAATTCAGTTTATTAAATAAATGTTTAAACGGGGATGTGGACAATTTATTATTTACCGTAAATTCCCTTTCGTTGTAGAGGATTTTAATATTTTTATCGCCTATACAGGAACAGAACTAATCGATTGTGCAGAAGAATTAAAGCAAAATTCGGGCAAATGCTTGGGAGATGTTAATATTACGAACAACTCAGAAAACAACTGCAGGTAAAATTACAGCTTGATTTTTGCTTAAGTCTAGATTTGTAATATTTCGCAGTGGTTTGTGCTGTACAATAAATGTTTAAATAGTTTGCGCTTTGCACTATAAAAAGGTCACAACAGGATTTAATCATTTCATTTGTTATATTATCGTTCTTCAGAAACCTTGGAGACCTGGAAACCTGCATAAAAAACGCCTTAGTAACTTGTTCGCTCGAAGCACAAAAATCTATCCAATCAATATTCCCAAGTGTTCATAAATTTTTCCGATTATTGAAGCTGATCCCTTCTTCATGCGAAGTGGGAAAAGATGACCAAAATATTTTGCCCGAAAAGTCCGCGAATGGCGCAAAAACGTCTGCAAATGATGCAATACCTGCGGAAGACCAGGCAACAATGTTTAGAAATACGACAACACTGTCAAAATATGTCGCCACCCAGTCAGGAAATGATGCAACGCAGTCTCAAACGGAGGCGACGCTATCTGGAAATGATGCAACACTGTCTGGAAATTATGCAACACTGTCCGGAAATGATGCAACACTGTCTGGAAATCAGACACCATCGTCTAGAAACATTACATCGAAATCTGCAAATATGACAACTATGTATGTAGATGTAGCAACAATGTCGCCAAATGAGACAACTCAATCTGTGAATACGACAACAGCGCCAGCAAATTTGACAACATCCTCAGCAAATACTACAGCTGTAATATCTTCAACACCCAACCGCGCTTCCTCTCTGTCCCATTTCATTTCCTCGACAATATTTCTGATTGTGAGCTTCTTAGTTGCTGAGCTAAACTAAATACACGTTGATTCAAAATAATAAATATTGTTACATAATAAGTTAGTGTATAGTAATCTATAATCTATAGATAATTGTTAACTATACATATATACAGTTGTCGTCGAACAATTATTTATGGGACTATCAGACCTTTATGACGAAAGCGTAATATATGTAATTATCATGAATAATAATAATTTGATATTAAGAAATCTCCTCTATCGCACAAATGGTCTATTAGCTTGTGTACAAGAATTGAATCAACTTTATTCGACGTACAAAGCTGTATGTACCAGTGTATCTGATTTAAAAAATGACGGATGTCATGTTTAGTAAATCTAAAAAAAAATCAAATATATATACATAGTGTAATTTTACATTTAGATACATGCCATGTTTAATAATGTGTCGCTCCTCCCATTTATTTTAGTAATTACATACAAAGTGCATCATAATAAGCAGCATAATAGGTACATAAACACAAACTGTGTGCAGAAGCGAGATAGTAAATCGTATTTATGTACAAACTAGCTTGAAGCACGTGCTATGCACGGGAAAGCACTGATTGGTCGTTATGTTGCATTACGTATGGCGCGAGAATTTGAAATCTTATACAGATATGGCGCGAGCATTTAAAATCTTACAGAGATGGTGAATATAGGTGAGGATTATGTATGGCGCGAGAATTTGAAATCTCACAGAGATATGGCGCGAGCATTTGAAATCTTACAGAGATGGTGAATATAGGTAAGGATTTTCTGTGTTAGTCAATTCAGACTGTGGCATCAATCACAGCAAGCTTATATATATGTTGTAGCACAAGTGAAAGCACGGAGTAGCCTTTTAATGCATTCGTCGTGACGAATGTTCGGCCTTCTTGGAGAAGCTGGAGTGAAGGGAAGCTTTAATGCTTCAAGGCGACTTCCCTTCACTTTCTCTCTCAAAGGCGAACGTGCTGTTAGATTGCCGCATTTTTCAAAAAACAAATTATTTTAATTTAATATCCTATTCATTTCAACTTTGTTTACAGATTTGAAATCATATCGAATCAATCTTTGAACATAATAAACTGTGACAGTAATTCCTTTGAAAAAAATGACGGATCAAGACGTTGTAGTAGGAATAGGAACGACGACTGTGAGTTTCAAAATTAAACTAAAATTATTGTCAAATAAACTGGTTCCAAATTAATCTAGTTCTTATAAATAGACTAACTATTTAAAAGTATAAATACATTTTTTTATCTTCTATTCTGTGTAATGGATTTTGAAATCTGAAGTATTTTTATATGTAGGTATAGTGTGCAGGAATAATTCTTTTCTGTTTTTACATTTTGTCAGGTGCAGTCATTAAAGGCAGAATATACTTGGACGATCAAAAACTACCAAGATTTCTTTACTTACGGCAGGCCAGTACAGTCTAGCTCTCTAACATTAAAGCAGAAATGTTCGGGGCAATCCTGGGATTGGTAATTCAATTTTTATTTTATAAAACATGTTTCTGTCCTAGTATAGTTTACACACAAAATTGATTTTTCAGCAATGTATATTATTTACATGGGAGTATACCAAAATTTTCAGAAGAGGATTTCACGGATTTGAAGTTATAACTCACTATATAATATTGTTGAAATACCGTTGTTAAAATGTACCATTTTGAAATTTACTATAGGAGTTTGTATCTAGAACCAATAGGGTCCTGCTCTGCGGATTTAAAATTATTCTTGAAACCTTTATTTGCTCGTTGTAATACAGCCGTAACTGTTTCTTATCAAATATGTGTGGGTAATCCAGCTGGATCCAAAACATTTCGAACAAAAGGTAAACCTTTAATCATAATCTTAGGCTATTCTGTCGATAACCGGCCAAAATTTTACTGTCCACTTTCCACTGTCCACCGTATTCCATCGATGTTCCACCGAATTGTCCATTGTGAGCTCTTAAACTCCTGGCCTAAGATAAACAAATTCAGTATGTTTAACATATGTAGGACGGTGGACAGTGGACAGTATGGTTAACATGGGAAGGTGGACAGTGGACAGTATGGTTAACATAAGAAGGTGGACAGTGGGGAGTATGGTTAACATGGGAAGGTGGACAGTGGACAGTATGGTTAACATAGGAAGGTGGACAGTGGACAGTATGGTTAACATAGAAAGGTGGACAGTGGACAGTATGGTTAACATAGGAAGGTGGACAGTGGACAGTATGTTAAAAGATATGGTGGACAATGGACAGTATGTTATGAGATATGGTGGACAGTGGACAGAAGTGAACAGTATGTTAAAGATATGGTGGACAGTGGACAGAAGTGGACAGTATGTTAAAGATATGGTGGACAGTGGACAGTGGACAGTATGTTAAAGATATGGTGGACAGTAGTGGACAGTATGTTAAAGATATGGTGGACAGTAGTGGACAGTATGTTATAAGATATGGTTGACGGTGGACAGTAAACTTCTGGCCCGTTATCGACATAACAGCCAGTATTCCCAGCTGGGTAAATTATGTTATTAGAATTCCGCACATCCCAAAACCACGGAAATTAAATTTGAAAATCGAAACCTATTCGCGAAATGCACGAAAACTGGTGTAAAAACACGAAATACTGCAAAATATACAAAATTTCCACGAAATACCGCGAAATTTGAAGTCTAACAACTTTTTGGAAATTAATTGCACAAAAACGTTAATTTCAGCCAGACAAATAAATTTCTAAATTATTTTTATCTACTTTTGGCATTAAGAACTGCTTAAAATTGAAAATAACTCGGTAAAAATGGTAAAAATGATGGTAAAAACCGCAAAATAAAGCCAGAATAAACAAAAAATTGAGAAACTGAGAATAAAAATTGAGCAATACTGTGAAATCAATTTTGCGAAATACCGCGAAAAATTGACTGTAATTTTGCGAAATTTTTAGGACCGAAAACGCGAAATCGTCCCAGCCCTAATTAGTACGAATTTATATTTAATTAAAAAAATTAAATTAAAAATTTGATCAAAAATATAAAACTGCTGTCGGTGTCTTCATGCCTTCACACCCATTTAAAAGATAAAATTTGTTAATTATATTGATTAAAAAATCTATTGTACGCACATGTATTTCATAGCAGGCAATTCCGATTCCCGATGCAGCGGCGCTCCCTGCAAATCCGATGAAGTGCCCGCTCCCGATATTCGTCCCAAATAAACTCGCTCCGACGAGCGGCCATCTCATGCTCCGTGAGGCAAGGAAATAACCTTTGACACTGGATCTCTTGCTCTTGTAGGAGGACTGAAATTTATTATCAAAATATTTCCTCCTGAATTTAATTAGTTTAAGTTGCAATTCGTATCCTCCCAAATTGATTTTGAAATTCTCTCTTTTTTTGGATATTTAAATAAATTATTTACATCCTTTCCTATTTGAATAATAAAGAAATGTGATGACTTACATAAAGCCCAACGGCCAACACAAAGGCAAAATACAGTCCAATGACTGTGAAATCCACCCAATTCAGTTTATTTCCCGTTCCTTCCAATGGGTTTTCCATTTCGACAAAGTGATTTTTGTATGAAAAATTTAGTTGAAAATTATTAATTATTGGAAATTATATATTTCAATGATATTTTTAAATTTTGTTTATTTTAATGTTAATTTTGTGGTAATGTTTTAGTCTTCCTAAAAGTATGTATGCAATATAAAAGAGGGATTTCACTTTATAACATGAATTTTATTTAATATTTGGAACAACGTTTCGGGAGTTCTCCCTTCTTCAGGTTCACAATCGCAATGTCTTCCTAAAAGTTACAACTTTAATAAATTATGCCCATAAATGATAAAGGCTAAAAGTGAAATGATTTTCCTGAGGTTTCCAGAAATCATTCACATATTTGTAAATCCATGACACAATTAATTTTTGATGTAATAGAATATGTTATAAATAAATAGATTAAAATTTTTATGGTTCAGACTTGGGACTTACTCATGCGGCACGAAAGTTTTCCGGATGAATATGCATGTGCACAATTTAATGTCAGGGATAATTGACGCTTTGACATTTCCACGTGCCTTGAGCTGTCTAAACGTGCAGTAAGGCCGCCGATGAAAAAGGAATTTATCCTTTAAACTTCCGAAATGAATTTATTATTGATTGTGTAATAATAACTGTGACTGTGAATAATTTCATCGCGGCATAGTCAATAATAAAAATATTAGATCCCCACAGACATTCGAGCAGGAAACAATTTTTACAATTTAACGACGCATTTAATTATCGCTGCAAGAATTATTCCAATAATATTTTGAGAAACAATTTATTTTATTTAAAACACAGTTGTATGATTTGGATGATTTGCTAATTCTCTAACAGTACATTATTAAAATACAAACAAAGTTCAAAATAATCACAAATTGTAAGAAGTTGTGTTATATGCCTAATATTCAGCATTAGCAGGGGTAAAACTACTCCCATTTATTTCAAATCGGTGATGACAAGCAAAGCAATCGATTTTGAATTCGATTTTTTATTTTCGATTCGAAGTTTAAGTTGGCGAGGTCTTAATTTTAACCAATGACCGGAAACGTTTTATGTATCAGTGTCTTTGCTCATATTTAATAATTTATATCACCAACACCGGACTCTCGCTATAAGAAATCTCCATATAAGAGAACCATCGCAATGTGGTCATTTCTGTTTTTGAACGATACAGCCTGGTTTTCTTCGGTCGCTCCTTCCAGAAATTTCTAGCCACTCGCCGCTGTCGTTTATTTTGCGGTTCTTGGAATCAACCAACTGGAGCAATTACATAAAAATTATTTTAAATATATGTATAAGAAATTTATTAAAGAGAAGTATTTATTTAATCAATAGAAATTATGTTGAATTAAATTAAAAATGTGTTAAATTTAAATTTACTGGCGATTTACTAAATTTACTGTTGATTTACTAAATTTACTGGTGATTTACTAAATTTACTGTTGATTTACTAAATTTACTGGTAATTTACTAAATTTACTGGTGATTTACTAAATTCACTGGTGATTTACTAAATTTACTGGTGATTTACTAAATTCACTGGTGATTTACTAAATTCACTGGTGATTTACTAAATTCACTGGTGATTTACTAAATTCACTATTGATTTACTAAATTTACTGGTGATTTACTAAATTTACTGGTGATTTACTAAATTCACTGGTGATTTACTAAATTTACTGGTGATTTACTAAATTCACTG
>JAQGAK010002844.1:0-17694 GCA_034696945.1 Lipothrix lubbocki
TTCGGCAGGCAAATTGTGATTGTTATTGTTATTAAAACAATAACAAACACAATCACAATAACTTTGGACAGCACTAGCTATATCCACGTGCATGTAAATGCAGGATAAGATATCCACCACCAATTTAAATGCAAGGTGGGATAACTCTAGCATCCTAGTTATTTCCAACTGAATACATTTTCATACATTTCAAAACGGAAAGCATTAAAATAACATGGAAACCATGGTGGTTGTCCCATCTTGTAGTGAAAAGACGACAAAATTCGTTTTCCATGAAATTTAAATGGGAAATCCCACCCTGCACTCAATTGATGGTGGGTACCTCATCTTGCTTTTAGAAACATCTAGCTTTTACCAACAATATTGCTGACATGATGTAAAAAAAGGCCATGATTTCAAACGATGTGGTCAATTCGAAGCTTTGCGAAATATCTATATCATCGACATTCTTGGATTTTAGCAACTGTACAAATAGTTATATTTGCCCCTCCAACAATTGCTCCGATTTTATATAAATTTAATTTTCACACTTCCATATACTTGTGTGTATTTAATCTGACTCGACACGAATGTATATTGGTAACTTATCAATCAACTAAACGCAAATATTTGTTCCCATTTTACATGTTTTTACAAACCTGTGAAAGCTTAACATTTTAAAGTTGTGACAGTTATTACATTTAAATAAACTTCTTTGGTTTTAAATCTGAATTTCTGAAAGTCTGATGACCAAAGTGGAAAACTATAGTAGCACATGTGTCACCCTTTTCTTGATAATACAAAATTTACAATTTTGTTTATAATAAACAAAATTTACAAAATATGCACTTTCAATGCAGCACAGAAAATTACAATTTAATGTAGAATAAGCAGCAAGTATATCTTTATTTCTTTATAATTTATTGCATTGTTGTAATGATGACAATATCTGGAAGTTAATATAGAATTTTGTTCTTCAATTTACAATAAATTAATCTATAAAATTAATATCATATGAAATATAGCAATTTAGGAATGTAGTAAAATTACCAATTTAAAATTGGGTTCATTCAAAATATTGTATACATTTTAGTTGAAATTTATTGTTTGGAATTACAAACTGCATACCTATCATTTATCATTATCTATACTAAAAACAAAAAAGCTATTACTGCTACAATGATGAAGACTATCAATAGAGACAATCTTGAGTAAATACAAAAATGATTGAGTATAGGAATAGGTAGATAGGGTTACATTATAGGAATTCAAATGATTCACACAAACGTCATATGCAGGTGTGACATTGTAGCAAAGGCTTGAAAATCCACAATAACTGGTCCTTCCTGCCAAACTTCCGGTGTATTTGTCCATAATTAAGGACAGAGCTGCAGAGGATGATAAGTACAATTACATGAGTAAATACACACTGTACTAAGAACAAGTTAATTATTTTTCCCATTGAAATGTTCTTTCACCTGAATATAAGTATATATAATTTATAATGTTCAGGTACAATATCTTTTGTATTGTTTTTTAAACTTGGTTAAACAAACTAAACGCGTGATTTCTCACCTGCGTGACAGCTCCCATAAAGCATTTGATCAAGGGTTCATATGATTTACAGAATTCATCGCTTGGATCAAGAGTGTCACCTACAAAACAAAAAACATGATTTTATTTGTAACATAAATATTTAGGTGTTGTAATAAAAATACATGAATACATGCAAAAAAATTACCATGAGCGTCCCGGCATTTCCCTAAAACTTTCCCAGCTTGCTCTTTCATCGACTCAGGAACTTCCTTTTCCAAAAACTTTTCGAAGGTTTCTTTGTCCATTTTTCCTTCGGGGCTGAGCTATAATAATTAACGTTGTGTTGTATTACGGCAATGTAATTAAATTGCTTCAAAAAAACTAAAGGTCTTTAGTACTGTACTTACGATTCCTTCATTGGTCATTACACACTTGAGGATGCACTGGAACATAAAACATCAATTAAAAATAATATTCAAAATTATAATCAACATTACATTCAAAATTATATTCAAAATAAATATAAGACGAATATAAAATAAATATAAAAAAAAACAAAATAAATATACAATAATAAATTTTAAATTTCACTCACCATAGTTTTTTGGGACTTATCCTTGCCATTCTTGAACTTCATGGATTTTGTGCATTTGCTCATGCCACCCATTTGCCGTTTGGTCATCTCGCTCATGATCTGTTTGCAAGTCAACTCAGCTGCAGCACTGAATTCTACCTTAAATTAAAAAGAAACAAAAAAATAAGTAATATTTTATGAAGTCGATGATTGTTAAAAAGAATTAATTTACTTTTATTTTATTATTAATCATAAATGGTGTTTGGGACACTTACTGCCACGGCCATTACAATGGCAAGGAAAAGTATGCTCGTTGGGCGCATTTTGTACTAGAATTTGTAACTGTCGTTATTTATTGGAAGATATTTAGGGTCTTAAGAAGTTGATCTATTTGTATCAAAATATCACTAAAATACTGGCAGGGTGCAAAAAAAGTTGGAAAAAATTGTGGGAAATGGTTGAACAAATACTGACCGGACCGTGTTTTATATCCGTCAAAAGAACGCTTCTTTTTGACGCTCAAATTATAAGTGACGCTCCAATGGTCAGTTCACTAGCAGTTTATGAACAGTGGAAATATATAGGGAAAAGCAAACATCAGTAATTAAAGGAAGTTACATATCCAGCCCTAATGTAGTATTTGATGCGCCAGGCCACAATTAAGAAAAGGTCATTCATACAAATATTAAATCCTCCAGAATCTCCGAAAGAACGACTATATGGAAATTGTGAATGAAAAAATTGCGTGCAAGGACTTTCTTCAGCTCTATAGTTTAATCATAGGGTTAGTGAAAATTAATAAGCAGCTTTGCCTTGTCACTGTCAGATTTGCTCCTCGAATCACGCATACGTTGACATTTTACACTTGTTCTATTATTACCAAAATTCTCAACTTACAGAGCTAACAGGTGTTTTAATGAAAATAATTTCCCTGAGTTTCATTGAAATTTTGTTTGTTTGAATGAGTTGCAACTTTTACTGTGTTGAGCTTAGTATCTTGATTACGTCAATCTTAATAATTTTTATTCACGTACATAGAGATTGTTATTCGAAAGGAAAATGTCATCCAAACGGGAATATAAAATGAAAAATGATGGTATTTCAATTTAGGTAATAAGTTCACTTGTAGTGACTGAAAAAAGGTCGTTTAGGGTTAGGGCCAGACATTGTGAGCTATAGACAGTGCGATGCTTATATATTAATTTAATGATTCCATAACATTTTTGCGTGTGAAAGGACTGGAAAGTCATGGGTGGAATAATTGTTTATTGGCAGCTGTGTTGATGAAGTCTTTAATTGTTTAACATCTCAATCAAGTGCCACTATCAATAAAATACAATTACTTGCACCTATATCACAGCTTTAATTCATCACACGAAAGTAACCTTTTGTTATTTTAAATGAGAACATTAATTCATTAAAAGGAATTTTAGTAGTTGGATTGCAAATTTTTCAACGTTTGGCCTCATGTGCCTTGAGATATACAGAGGACACTTAAAATAGGAATGCCAAATGTAAATTTAAAAAAAATTGTGTATTTATTTGGATGTAATTATAAGATATTACATTTAATATTATACACTTCATTTATATTTAATTTCTTGACAGATTTATCACATATTGAACAACCATGTTGTACCAAACTTTGACACAATTGCACAACCACGACCTAACTCAATTTTATTTAAGATCCCATTCAGCGCAAATCAAGGCCTACCTCATGAATTTTCAAATGCATTCTTACCATTGTTTACAATCTTTACCTATCAAGAAATGACTTAATAGGGCTGCTGGAAGCTCTACTTATGTCAACAAACCATACATGACAATGCAACTATACAAACAAATGAGATGATGTTTCATATTATTTGCAACTTAAATTTTCCAGAAAGAATCCAAATCCTCACTTTTTAACTAATATTCACCAATAACACAAGTTTGTTAAATTGCTCCGTCATACACAATAATCCTATCTGCTCTAAGTATCTTTGTACGAATAAAGACACAATGTTTCTACTGGCGATCGAGTATTTTGGAACAGCAAGAGTTCTCACATCAATAATTCTCACCTCGTTAATTATCTCGTCCATCTTTCTCATTCATTCCAGTTTCAGAGTTGTGGGAGGGTTGCCGATGGAAGACGACGTAATAATTTTTTACACAATAATTGCGTTGTTTTATTATTTATTTTAATATTTATTACCTATATATTAATACTCGTTTTGTGTAGATACATAAAATAATTATAATTGATAAAATATTATAATAACCATTACAATATATAATATTATAGAATATTGGAGATAAATAAATAGTAATTTTATTATTCACAAGGAAAAATACATACCAGGAGAGCCACTAAATCCGGATGATTTCGAAGCGGGAAAAATATATTGTACGTTATGTAAATTAATAAAAAAAATATTTTCAAAAATATTCATTGAATAAGTTACACAACATTATAAAAACTCAAATCTGACTTTTTTCTGTAATTCGCAGTACAAAATGTACGAGCAGGAATAATTAATGAGCCACCAGATGATCCTTCCAAGGAGCTTTATTCGAAGAATGCGGACATGAAAGGGTTGACCTGGCCTGGTGGAGTAGTTTCGTACACTTTATCCGATAATTTTCGTAAGTCCCGAACAGGAAAATGAAGACGGATCTTAAATTTAAAAAAAATAATCTCATCCATTGGCATTGTTTCTAATAATTATAAAAACAGAAATAGACGAACGAGCAGTAATTTCTAGTGCAATGTCCGAGTATCAGCCCCGTACTTGCATAACATTTGCTCCTCGGAGAGGCGAAAGTGACTATATTAATATAGTTCGAGGGAATAAGAATGCCGGTTGTTTTAGTATGATTGGGCGACGTGGTGGTCCGCAAACTTTACAAGTTGGGCCGGATTGCATGCGCCGGGGCTCCATTATCCATGAATTCCTCCATGCAATCGGATTCGCTCATGAACATCAAAGGAAGGACCGAGATGAATATGTTGAAATTAATTACGAATATATTTTGGAACGTACGTCAATTAATATATAGCTCTAATGATGAATCCTAAATGAATGAATTTATGTAAATAGATTTAATTTCTAATTTCCAAGAATTTAAATTTCTATAGAAAGAGAGAGAGAGAAATAAATTTATATACATTTAAATTTGCAGTTTTTTAAATATACAATTTCTATTTTTAACAATTAATTAATGTATTTTATTATCTTTTTTTATTTAATTATTTTTAAATTATTTTATTCTACTTCTCAGAACTAAGAAACCAGTTCCACATTATCGACAACACCCATAATACCATTGGAGCTTACGACTACGACAGTATTCTACATTACAGCGCCCGAGCAAATTGCATCGACCCTTGTCCTGCTGACGTGAAGACAATTAACCCGAAAAAGAATCCAAATGCTAATCTTGGGCAACGGAATGGCCTTTCGAGTGTAATTAATTTAATCATACAGAATGATACATTTTATTACTGGGGCTTTCTTTAAAATAATGGTATAACTTTTATAATAATTTTAAATAAATAGAAGCAATCTATGGTTCACGTCAAGCAGTAATTATACACCTATGTGACATATTTGTAATGAAGACCCTTGTGTGTGAATATTTAGAAAAATCTTGCACTTATAAAATCAAGAGCATAAAAAATTGAAATTTACTATATTATTACGAAAAAATTAGTTGGATATTGAGAGGATTAATGCACTCTACAACTGCACCAGACCGTTGGTCTCGAACGAACCGTCTAACCAGGCTTCTAATTCTGTGATGAACTGGATTCCAATAATTGGTTAGTTTACAAGTTTGGTTCTCTTATTATTTATTGTTTTCATTTCGGTCATTTTGTTTAATTTAACATTAATAGATAAATTATTATTATTATCCCTGTCACAATAGGGAAGCCCAAAGTCTCGAGCAAATGTGAAGATTTGGATGATCGCTGCCGTTTACTCAGTGATCATGACTGCCGTCAGAACAGTACTTGGGTTAACTTTTCTTGCAGACAAACTTGCAGAAACTGTGGTGAATTTCCTTAAAATATATGACTTGATATTAATAATTTTGAATATCGACGCTGAAGAGGCAAATATAACTATCTGTACATTTGCTAAAATGCAAAATTGACTATAGCTTTCGAATATTATTTTTAAAGTTTCAAAAGCAAAAGTAACTATCTAGCTTATTACTTACTTAAGACTTATGCGGCAGAAACTAGAATATCGTTTCTTTCTACTGCATGGAAGACATACTGTAGCAGTAGTTTTTCAGCAGCAGCGGGATTTTGCTTGCCGTATAATAACGCGCTATACTGGCAATTTAAGCAAATGTCATGCTGTTAAACGACCTCAGTTCAGTGTGCATGGTATTCGAATATTTGTGAAATATCTGGAATTTTAGCAACTGTGGAAATACTAATACTAATGTTGCCTCTTAAGCGCTGATTCTTTTTCAATTCATGATTTTTATTTCAAAAAACTATTATTTTAATAGTATTAGTAGTTTTAATTTTATAAATGAATTATAATCCATTGAATTTAATATAGATAATAAATGTAAGGACTTCAACGCAAAATGCAGCCAATGGAGCGGACAAAACATGTGTACAGAATATCCTGAATACATGCTCACTTACTGCCAAAGGTCTTGTGGCCTCTGTAGTAGTAAGCGAAAGGAATGATTATAGGAATAAGAAGCCGTCTGTTAAACAGCAAGAATTTTGCTAATAATTTATTACTGCTATATTTATTGTCTTAAATATTAACATATTGAATACATGAATTTAATAAAACGCAGTACAATCGTGATTGTATAAATAACTTTCCAGCACGAGTTATATCAGTTAAGTAAGTCAGGTACCTCGCTAATCTAATCTCACTTTTGATATCGCGGTGCAATCTACATATACAGTTCCACTGGTCAAGTGTCAGACAGCGTCGCGTTCGCTTATCTCATATAACCCCTCAAGTTCACGGGGTCTGGTTTAACTTTGAATTTGACAAGTGCAAATAACTTATTTACATTACTATAATTAATTGCATTTAAAATTGAAGCATGGAAAGTTCAGCAGCAACAGCAGATGATGTTCGTAATTAAAATAATATTATTCATATAAATGTAAATAACATAAATTGTATAGTAACTACTATACAACTCATTTTTGTAAACTCGCTATTGTAATATGTTACGTTCTTACTTACTTTCAGAATTCTACCAGGACAAGTAAGAATTTAAATGTCGGATTTAACCTCGACATAAATGTTATTCATATTTACGAACGATCCCCTAGTGAGGATGACTCCATTCATGTAGGTAAACTCAATTATTTTATTTCTAACGCGTAAAAGGTGTATTTTTATAGTTGGGTTATATACTTTTTATTTATTCATTCACTAACGATTTAGAGCCCGGAGGAGAATCAATGGAAGAGGTCTAGGAATTTCTTGGTGTCATTAATTGCTTTGACAGTAGGATTTGGAAATATTTTCAGATTTCCTTTTGCTGCTTACAGATGTGGTGGAGGTAGGAACTAAAATAATTTCCAAAAATTAATTATTTAATTAATGTATTACCAGTAAGTCTCTGCGCGCTTCGCGCGCATCGCCCTCTACTCGACCTTAACTGCGTTTCTCACATTACAGACGTTATGGACATTTTTTGCTGACACCAACTTTGTGGTAGTATGATTATTAATTACTTTTAATGAATTATTTACTTTAATTTATACAGGAACTTTTCTCTATCCGTACCTCATCATGCACACGCTCGTTGGAAGACCAGTTTACTTTTTGCAACTTGCTCTTGGGCAGTTTACATCGTCGGGGCAAGTTAAGGTTTGGGCTTTGGCTCCAATCATGAAAGGTATTTTGTACATTTATACCCCGTAGTTTTAAAATCATAATTTTGTGTATAATTATAATTTCGTTTTAATGATTTTAATATAATTACTATTTGCATAATAATTTAACTATGAAATTTGGAGTGCTTTGTATCGTACTTTATTTATCAAATATTAAATTATAATTTTTTAAGGCGTCGGTTATGGCTCATTGGTGGGAACAATTGCGGCAGTCAGCTATTACGCAAGTACTATGGCCATGCTGTTATTCTACTTTTTCTCCTCGTTCAAAACCAAGTTACCATGGTCGATTTGTAATCCTAAATGGGTAGGACCAGGGGATGATTGGGGAATGTTGCGGTCAGCGGTAAATGAAACGGTGTTAGGTTGTAATGAAACGGATTTAACCGCAGCGTTCGAAGTCGAAACGGGTGTGAAGTCAACGGTTAGCCTTGCGCAACTGTATTTTAGGTATGGTTGAGTTATTATGATAATAAATGATCAATTATTGAGTATATTATCATCATAGTACTAATCGTAAGTAAATATTTTCACGCAGTTTAAACAAATTGACAGCATATAAATGTTATTTCAATTGATATTTTGCTATCCACAAAAAAACGTGTTGGCTAAAATAATTTAGGAATGAGGTATCAAAATCCAAAAATGACCTGGACGATGGATTGGGGCAACCGGACTGGAAACTTGCAATTTGTTTGTTGCTGTCATGGATATTGGTTTGGCGATCTTTGCTTAAGGGAGTTAATTTGGGCCGAAAGATGGCCTACTTCATCTCAATCATCTCATATTCGTTGCTAGGTATCTTGTTCATACGCGCGGTGACGCTACCGAATGCCTGGGAAGGTATTAAATACTTCATTACTCCTAACTGGGAAGCCATGTTGAAACCGCGGGTATGTTAGTATGTATCACTTTGTATAATCCAAGTAACTTTTCGTGTTTGTTACTATGTCTCTGTTTGCATCGTCTAATAACTATTGATAAAGCCAGTCATAAATTACGAATAAGTACATAATATGTATGTTGTTGACAGGTCTGGTACGCGGCTGTTACGCAGTGTTTATTTTCAATGAACGCGGGGTTCGGACCTTTGACTATGTACGAACAGTAATTTATTTTAAGAATAAAATATTTTAAATTGTTTATAACAAAAATAATTATTGCATTAATGAGACTAATTCAATTACCAATAATAAAGCATATTATTTAAATTACCATAAACAATTATTAATGTTTCATTTTGGTTTTTTG
Organism: Lipothrix lubbocki; assembly: GCA_034696945.1. Taxonomy (NCBI): domain Eukaryota; kingdom Metazoa; phylum Arthropoda; class Collembola; order Symphypleona; family Sminthuridae; genus Lipothrix; species Lipothrix lubbocki. The sequence goes on from JAQGAK010002844.1 coordinate 9,219, forward strand.
ATTTTGGAACCGTCTTTAGGCTGGGAAGTTTTAATCGATTTGACTACAACATACATAAAGATGCTTGGATTGTCAGTAGTATCGATTTATTTACGAGCATTTTTGCTGGACTAACAGTGTTTGCGCTGTTAGGTAATTTGGCGGGAAATCTTGATGTGGAATTTGAGCATGGAACGTATGCTGGTATGATCGACCGGATTTAAATATTACGATCAGTTTTCTGTATTTTATTTTGTATTTTGTCTTCATTTTTAATTGACTTATATTTGACAGAAAATGAATTGTCCCTAATTGTGTTTGCACAAGGTGTCAGCACGTTTACGTGGCTCCCACAAGTGAGCTAATCATTCATTTAACTTAATCTTGGTAATTAAATGCCGGCTCCAAATGGCGTGTAATTAATTTAAATGTTTTTAAATGTGATAACTAGCTGTTCTCCATCGTTTTTTACTTAATGCTGTTCGTCCTTGGAGTATTTACAGCTTCGGCGTATGTAGGTGCTGCCGTAACAGTTGTGCTGGACCAATTCCCAAAGATGTCCAGAGTCTACCCAGCATCAGTTATCAGCCTCATTGGTTTTGTGATTGGACTGATTTACGTAACTCCTGTAAGCCTCAGTTTTAGTTGCTCGAAATTATATAACCGTAGCTGTAACATGTCGGACAATATTTATGTCGACATTTTGATATTTATTAATTGCAGGGAGGATCTATTATGGTTCGATTGGCGGATTATTACGGTGCCAGAACAGTGATCTTTCTTATGACCTCTGCTCAAGTTGTAGGCGTGGCTTGGATTTACGGAGCTGACAAATTTATCAAGGATCTAGAGTTCATGCTGGGTATTCAGTTAGGTTGGTACTGGAAATTCTGCTGGCGATATTTTATCCCCAGCGCTTGTACCGTCATTTTGCTGTATTCCCTGTCTCAAGGATTATATGCACCAATTTATAAAGGCGAAAGGGTTTCCGGAATCTCCACAGGTAAGTCAGATAACAAATACCTATGTAATTTTAGACCGTGAGTATCGAATGTTCTTTTTTAATATTACAGCTCTTGGATGGACAGTTACGTTATTGGCTTGCTCAGCAGTTCCTATCGGAGCTATTCATGCCGTCTTTTCAGTTCGTGCGGATGGGTTTCGGCAGGTATTAAGTCGTGAAAACCATATATCTCAAAGTATTTTCATGCATTTTAGTCCCAGAACGAACATTTGTTTTCCTGTACGTACTTTTATAGAAATTTAAAGAAGCTCTGAACCCTACGGAAGATTGGGGGCCACGAAGAAGCGATTTAAGGAATGAGTGGATCCAGTTCAAGCAAAAGACGTCCTGAAATTTTATGCAGGTTCATCGATTTCTGACCGCAGGCACCCTCATACCTACGTAACTTTATTATACAATTATTAAACTGAAACTATTTTTAAATTAATAAAAATAGGAAACACCTAAAATGTCATGACTAACGATTATCTGCCACTAATCCCAAATTCTGTTTACGTACCAGATCTCATGCATGCTGCTCGTGCTCTAAAGCTATTTTCTGTCATAATTGCACGTAATCTCAAAGTTATTCAATCATTTCGGTGCACACGACGATTTTTGCATTAGGCTTGTTAAAGTATTTTGTATGTACCTTGTATGTAATTCATACTATAAATAATTCCTTATAGATATATTACTCTATAAAACATATGAGCAAATGACCAATAGTCGTTGACAGATATTTAAAAGTTTGTAGCATCTATAGTTCGTTACATGTATGTGTACAGTAAGTATATAGATTAATGAGTATGAACTTGCAAATCATAAATTATGACTTTGTAAACATTCCGGATCAATCAGCCTATGTAATCACCTCGAATTACTAGTAAAAGCACGCTCTTTTATGACGCCAGTTCTTCAAAAGTAGCAAGTAGTGGTCACATTTATTGGCCACGCTTGACCCAAGCTCTCACACCTGCAAAAACATGCAAACTTCGGATGGCTCGTTTCGTTTAATGCTTATACATTAAGTGTTTTTTTATTATTTATTTAATTAATCGATTACTTAACTGATGGGCCCATCCTATGTATGAGTTCTTATCGAATTATCGACTGATATCTATTTACTTTCATGCGTTCTACTTAAACTATAGCAAATTCAAAGTCAAGTTCAATAACTAAACTCTCCGTTGGACTTGATTGACACCTGGATCATGATTAGGCGCTGATAGAGGAAAAGCAGGATACATATTAAATTGGTCAAGGCAGCACAAATATACGTTTTATTTAAGCCTATTCTCAAGTGCGCCAATATGATCTGATCATTAAATAAATATATGAAATGCATTGTATACATTTATGTAGCAATTTTCCTATGTATAGAAAAATCTAATGAAGTGACAAAAGCGGTGGTTCACCAGAGCTTCGGTCAGTTCATGTTTACAAGTACTTCTACGAACATGAACATATATTTGGACAACAGGTTTCTCATTCATTATTGATTTTGAACTCGGTAATTAGAAACATTGTTACATAGTTGCTCTTGTAATATGAGTAACGCCTTCACCCAAGATGCTGTTTTGGTAAGTATTTGGACCTTGTTTTTATACTCACTCAGGCATTAACTTTCCGTTATATATCAGCCATTTTTCAGTACTAACAAACCTAATAAGCTTATTGTTATACTATACATACTAATACAATTTCTTGCTTTTGCTCAAGTGAGCTGTGAATTAAAACAAATTCTCATTTTTCAGGGAAAGAACTGTACCAAGCCGGTAAAATGCGTAGAATTCAATCCCGAAATCAGCATTATTTACATCCACGAACCTTCAATTAATGGCGACGATTGCTCTTTGAAAGTAAACATTGCTTTTTAAATGTGACAATACATAAATTGATAAATTACGCACATTGGATGAAAAATTATAAATAAATTTTTAGGGTCCTGAAGGACCTGAACGTCAGCAATGGGACAAGGGAAGAGATTTTCTGGTATCCCTGATTTCTTTAACTGTCGGATTGGGAAACATATACCGGTTTCCCTTTGCTGTGTACCGGAATGGCGGAGGTAAGTTATTGTATATTAAATGCACAGATTTTCACTGAAATTAAACTGTTTTATGAAACTTGCACTACTTACGTTTTTAATTACATTATCATTTCCCCCGCGTTTTTTTACTGAAATTTTTCAAACATGTTTGATTGAAACTTTATTTATATTTTAATTTTTATTGAGAATACGTATTTGTTTTGCCAAAATAAAAATTAAAGTAAATTGTATGTATATAGGTGCTAAAAGTCATTGGTAAATCTGCAAAATTTTTAGTAACGGCAAATATTTGTTACACAGGAGCTTTCCTTATACCATATTTAATTATGCTGAGCCTGGTCGGAAGGCCACTTTACTTCTTGGAACTAGCGTTAGGACAATTTACCTCTTCAGGGCAAGTTAAAGTGTGGTCAATGGCACCGATTTTAAAAGGTTACATTTCTGCTATTTCAACATTGTTTGCATGGATTTCTACCATAGATTAACAAAGTGCATAGAATGCATTTGTGATATAATATTTTGCAACAGGTGTGGGCTATGGATCAATGATAGGCTCAATAACTGTAGTGACATACTATGCAAGTACAGTAGCCGTCCTTCTCTTCTTCTTCTTCAATTCATGGCAAACGACATTACCTTGGTCGCAGTGCGACCCCACATGGGTCGAGCCCGGTGATAGATGGGGAATGTGGAAAGATGAAAACAGTACCTATGAACCGAAATTAATGTGCAATGAAACGGATTTGAGTGCAGCTTTTGATGCTCAGACAGGCAATAGATCCGACATAGGCTTAGCCCAGCTATACTTTGAGTATGTATTAATATATATTGATTTTTATCAATTAATAATTGACATTCTAAATTGACAAATTGATGCATTAATTTAAGTCAAACGATTGACTTAATCCCGTTCAAGTTGGTTTGCAATGGGTTCTGCACTTATTTATTGACATTTCAAATGACAATAATTCCATATCTTTATCTAAATAATTAATTTACAATTAATATCAATGAATCAATAAGTACCACTTGAATGTATTTCTGTGTGTTATGTCATTATATAATGATTTTAATTAATTACTGCGTTTTAGATTTTAATATTAACACTGATGTTATTTAATTTTTTAGGAACAAAGTACTCAAGCAAAAGAATCACATGAGAGGAGGAATCGGTGCACCGGACTGGAAACTCGCGTTATGTCTGCTTCTAGCTTGGATCGTAGCATGGAGAGTTTTGCTCAAAGGAGTAAAAACCTATGGAAAAGTTGCATATTTCACTGCAATTTTCCCCTACACTCTGCTCGCCATTTTGCTTATCCGTGCCTTAACCTTACCAGATGCTTTCGAAGGTGTCAAATTCTTGCTTATGCCAGACTGGAAAAAGATGCTTGAAGCCAAGGTAAACAAACAGAATAAATATCCATGAACAAAAGTGTTAATGAAATATTTCCAATGTACCAAATTACTTGATTTTAATGGTAATTATTATTTTACAGGTATGGTTTGCTGCCTTAAGTCAATGCTTGTTTTCCTTGAATACTGGATTCGGTCCGTTAATAATGTGAGTTGATGGTTATTATTGAAAAATTGTATCAATTATATCGCCCATGAAGAGGCGAACAGAAGTATCTCAACAGTCTCAATAGTTATATTTGCCTTTTCAACGACAACATACATAGATACATATTATAAAAATTCAACATTCAAAAACTATATGTTAGAGATAACTTGTAGCTTATTATGAGGACAGGATATAAAGGAAAATTAGAAATTTTAAAAATAATCCAATATTTAGCAACGGTTGAATGATAAATTATAATCTTTTAAATTTCGATCTCGAATTTTGCAGGTTGGGCAGCTACAATAGATTTGACCGCAATATCTACAGAGATACATGGATAGTGAGTGGGATTGACACTGTGACGAGTTTATTGGCCGGCCTGACTATATTTGCCTTCTTGGGCAACCTGGCTGGGACTCTAAATGTTGACATTCAAGAGGTCACGTTGACAGGTAATCCTTCCGTGACTGTATGAGATTAAGAGCTATAGCAAGAGCATTTAACTTGTCTGCTCGAATGACTGATGAAGTATTGTAATAGCAATTTTGGGTGATATTTATTATACATAATACATCTGTCTATTTATATTGCAGAAAATGATTTTGCAATCATCATTTTTGCTGAAGGTGTGAGCACTTTTGACCATGCTCCGCAGGTGAGGTTCATTCAAAATAAAATACTTCATTTTTAAGCTTCTATTTGTGGGAAATGTTTTAAATTTAGTTCTGAATTATCTCAACGTTTAAAACAGGGCTTAGTACTCAAGTACTTACATACTCATTATTTATTTTCTGCAGGTTTTCGCCATTATATTTTACCTTATGTTGGCCATCCTGGGTGTGGGCACGGCTGTTGCGTATGTGGGTGCTGTCATCACCGTCATTACAGACCAATTCCCAAAAGTCACAAGATTTCACGTCACCTCTGTAGTCTGTATCATTGGGTTTACCTTCGGATTAGTCTACGTAACTCCGGTGAGGAAAACGAAAGAACTTTTGGGAGATAAAAACCTGACTGATTTATAAATAATTTGTATTCCTGATAATGTCTCTTCCTATCCATTTACTTACTTATGCACATTTAATATGAGGATATAACATATACATACCCTCTTTGAAGAGATAAATAATACCCACGATGATACATTGATTTAGTATGTATGTATATGACATATTTTAATGCTATCTGTAATTTTAAGATGCTTTGATAATGTTCGACTTTTCAACTTTTTGTTTCATACAAAACTTTAATTTAATATATTACAGGGTGGGTCTATCCTGATAAGACTGGCGGACTATTTCGGAGCAAAAGTTGTAGTTTGCATCATGGCCCTAGTTGAAGTTTTGGGAGTAGCATGGATTTACGGAGTGGACAACTTCTTGAAGGATGTGGAATTTATGTTAAAACTTAAATTGGGACTGTATTGGAAATACAGCTTGGCATATGTCATTCCTATCATTTTGGGAATTATCTTGATTTATGCACTTGTGGATGGAGAAAACGGGCCTTCATATAAAGGACAACCTTTCTCCGGAGTTACTACATGTACGAGCCATTTAAATAGAAGCGTTCTACAAATTATTCACATTTCCATCAGTACAACCTGTAGCTTACCCATGAGTAATAATAATATTATTCTTTTTATTTTTAGCATTCGGTTGGATGTACTCCATGATTGCTATTTCTGCTTTGCCAATATGTGCCTACTATGCAATTAAGTCTGCTGATGGCAAAGGTTTGCACGAGGTAACTATATTCTCTACATTTACATAAATCAAACGCTCCATAGCGATAAATGCTAACAAATTGTGGATCCTTGTATCTTTTGAATTTAGTAAATGCAATGAATTGTCTATATTATTGTTCATTTGGATGCAATTTGATGTATTTATTAATTAAGGAATATTCAGCTATAACTTCTTGTTTGTTTTACTTCTAGAAAATCAAGAATGCAATGAAGCCCACGAGGGAATGGGGCCCAAGACGTCGTGATCTGAGACAAGATTGGAAGGATTTTAAGAACCGAACTGAATAATTAGTTCTAGAAATTAAAATATTTGCAACGGTGTTTTTAATTTTATATAATGAAACTATATTTTGTACACGTCGGCAACGAAGATATTAAACTGACGTATCGCACAGTATCCATTCATATGTATTCGAATTATTATTATATAAATGGCATGTTTTTTAAGATTGCAGCATAATTATTTAAATATTTAAATTAATGTAATAATTGTATTGAACTTTACAACTCTGGATGCAATTTTGCGATAGCAATAATAGCATTTGGTGAAAACGGTTTAGTAGGGTTAAAAATTATCGACAACAAATCGGACAATCGGAGGTGTTAAGACACAATTAAAGAATGTCTTGCAAGGCAAGGATTTTAGATACTCCAGAAGAGTCAGACACCAACCGAATCGTGTTGGCTCTAACGGACATTCTCTGGACAGATAAACACTGAACGCCATGAGAGCATTTTTATTAAAATTTTCAATGTCCTGAATGGCTGCAATATACATTGCACTTCTTTCTGGTGTTTCTCCTTGATTTGCAATTGCAATCATGATTGGTTCTAGAACAGATTTTATATTCATGCAGCAAAATACATTTCCAACCATTATAAAAATGTGAAGATTAGAAAGTTTAGTTTGAAAAAATAAAAGGTGTACCTGTTTGAAGTAAAATTAGTGACTGTAAAAACGAAAGCTCGACGGGCGTCAGATGAAGTTGTTGCCGGATTCTTGCTGTGGATTCCAGGAAATGTCTGCTTACATAAAATACAAGATATTCCATGTAAAGCTTTGTTGCTACTTATTAAAATTAAATTAACTTTAAATCCATGTTCACCTAGCAAAAGTGTTTTCAGTGCTAAATGCTGAGGATTGAATGCCAAGGCTACAGAAATGCAATCCAACCAGTTGGTACCAAATTCCAGTCAGAATCTTATCCTGGACGATTTTATGAAGCAATGCAAAAGGAACATGTGTCCTGGCATTGCGGACGCTTAAGATTAATAGATTCATGGATAAGTTTCCTATAGACAAACATTCAAAAATTACTGTCAGTAACATTGAACTGTACAGATGTAAAAAATACCAAGTTGAAAAACGGCCGTATATCTAATTATTTTGACTTTATTATGAATGCGTATTTTGAATTTATTTGTTTTAAAATCAATGTAGCAACACTTGAATCTTTTTGATTGTAACTTACCCTGTGCTCCTCTCGATTCCGAAAAAGTAAACAGCCCCATATCCATACTTACAACAGGTAGGGAAAGCCAGTGTGGTAACTGATTTGGAGAGTTTTGATTAATTAGAAGCGAGGTTTTGTGAACGGTGCCTTGGCATGACGTCAAATCTTGACTCAATTTCTTCCCCTGATTGCTGGTGTTGAATATTTGCAATTCGGTTAACGCACTACTGCCTGCATTTAAACTATGATTATCTTTTGTCATGGCTAAGGTCGCTTTAGTCAAAGGGCCTACAGTCCCGCCAGTTTTGTGATCACTGCCTTGTATATTTGTCTCATGATGAGGTCCTGGGAGCGAATTCATTCTTGACGATGCCCGTTCACTTTTCTTTCTCTCGTCATGCTTTCTTCGATATCTGACAAGGTGAACAGACGATGAATAACCTCGTGTCACATAGCCTCTAGAAGTGTGGATTCCTGAAAGTTTCTTTGTGCCTTTTCGGGGTCCACGTTCTTCTTGAACAGCTACAAAATTAATAAAAATTCAATTAATATACTTTCAATGGCTTTTACGATGGAAAATATAAATTTACCAGCAGATGCAGAAATTAATACAAAATTAATACAAAATTAATACAAAATTAATACAAAATTAATACAAAATTAATACAAAATTAATACA
>JAQGAK010002845.1:0-17693 GCA_034696945.1 Lipothrix lubbocki
ATTTATTTTATTATTATTTATTTATTTTATTATTATTTATTTATTTTATTATTATTTATTTATTTATTTTTAGTATTTATTATTTCTTTATTATTATTTATGCTATTTATTTTTAGTATTTATTATTTCTTTATTATTATTTATGCTATTTATTTTGATTATTAATTATTTAAAAAAATTAAATTATTTTCAAAAGTTTAAATTATGTTGAACTCTTCTCCTTTTCTGACATTAGGAATATAATCCAGGAATGCCATTCTCCGCAATCCAAGAATCAAATTTGCGAATCCATTCGGCAGACATTTCTTCCTTCCAAGATCCAACTTTTCCCTTCCGGAGAAAGGTAGTTTTTATGGGAATATCCGCCAAAGCGGGTACCGTCCGTGCTGCCACAACGTGATTCTCCATATTTGCACACGGATTAGCTTTCATTTGGTCAAAACTCAGGTGATGCTCTAATTGAGATAATTGGGCTGCTGTGAATTCTTTCCCCAGGAATCCAGTGGTTCTTGTAATCACGGCGGAGAGGTCCTTTTAGATAAATTGCAATAATGTAATAAATTTTGCTTCATTTGCAAAATCATATTCCAGTAGATTAATTAAGTGGATGTTATAGATGGACGTTTAGAATAATAATAGAATAGACTTTACTTTTTTCATTTCTTCGTACGTCAAAAATAAGACGTTGGGATGATTGCGAACTTCATAGAAACTTTTGACATTCGGCCAGTAAGGGCAGGAATTGGCTGTTTTTTTTTTCAGAATACAAATTTTAAAAATTCCAGAATTTTCCCAGAATAAATAAAAAAATAATATAATTCAGAATTAATATTTAATTATGGGCAACTTTTGTAATATATGTGTCAATTAATTATGTACGAGCTTATATTTAGATATCTATTTAATTATTTTCGATACATAATTTAAAGGATTTAATAAGCAGAATATAACAATAATCAAAAATTTAAGAATCATATTTCCCATTTGATAAATTCTTACCATTGCCAGTGAGAAAAGCTTCGCAAAAATCATCTAAAGTGCCGCTGTAGCCAAACATGAGGACGTTATGGTGATACAATGACACACAAGCATCTTTGGGATTTCTAGTCACATAAATAATTTTAGCTTTTTTCTTTAGCAAGTCCTTCGGGAGGTAACTCAGGGGGAGGTGAGACTTGATAAATCTGGGTTGGTTGACATCCGACAGAGACAACTCTTCCATGGAAGTCAGGGGCTTATTGGTCTCATCCGTTCCGTTCCATTTGGGGGGAATGCGATAGAAAGCATCGATTCTGTACATTCATTATGTAATCGTAATAAAATCAATTTCGCCACTGTTGTACGAAAATAATCACGGTATTTATATGGAAAAAAGTATGAAAATATGTGTGCTTAATAATCTCACTCAAGGAATGAAAAGCGTTCTTCTGAGAATTTTTGCCGAGCTGCTTCAAAATCCAAATTGTTGCCAAGAAGCCAAACCATTTCTGTTACCCATGTTGTGCCTGAAAATTAAATTAGAATAAATAACGATAATAAATAAAATAACTATTAATAAATAAAATAATTAATAATAAATAAAATAATTATTAGTAAATAAAATAATTATTAGTAAATAAAATAATTATTAGTAAATAAAATAATTATTAGTAAATAAAATAATTTTTAATAAATAAAATAATTATTAATAAATAAAATAATTTTTAATAAATAAAATAATTATTAATAATAAATTAAAAAATTGATTGAATAATTAATGTTTACCACATTTTGGAAATGAAATGACCCAAATGTCATCATCGTGCACGGGGACCTGTCGTATGTAGGATGACCATTTGGAGTAAGAACTCGGGAGAAAAAGATTGTCCGATCCGAAGTAACAAAAATCCAGATCCCAAAATACTCCCTCATGTAATTTTTCAATGTATCGCTGAGCTTCAGGAGTTTCTGCTCTTTGTTGTGAAATTTCCATTTTTACACAAAGGAATTGTTTTTTTTTCTTATTATTTCAAAGCAACTTGACGATCAATATTTTGATGCTGATTAGGAGCTTGCTGCTGTTATTGGTTATTATACGTGTCTACTACAGAAATAGCATAGCCTGTTTGTTGCTGCTGATAAATAAATGAGATTTACAAAATGAGGTCGTGTTGTTAAAAAATTGAAAGTATTTGTTCAAGGTTATAAGTAAGGGTTACTCACTAATTCTGCAGTGGTGATCATTTACTGGTGCTAATTCCTTTGATTGTATGCATTCACTCTTCTTAATTCGCACTACCAATATCAGCTGAGCAGAAACATTTATGAATGTCCTGATGTTTTGTAAAATTATTTATTTAAATCTACTCCGCAGGGATGTGTTTACATGTAAACAATCTTACCTCATTAGTATTGATTGTGATTTATTATCTGATAAAAGTAAATTATATCCATTAATTGCAGAAAATTCCATTACTATAATATTAAACGAATATAAAAGGACTATGTAATATAATGTTAATGCACATAAAATGACAAAGTAATTAGCAGTGAACAACGTCAGTCAAATAATTATTATTAGTTCAGTATTTCAACCTCATCCAAGTATAGTTCATCATCCGAGTCTATCTCCGAGTCTGAAAGCTCGGTATTGTACTTGTCCCGCTTTTTAGTTTCCTTTTTAACAGCATCAGTAGCTTCGTCATCTGAAGAGTCGTCATCTTCGTTGTGCAATAAATTAACAACTTCTTTTCGCAACTTGTCATGCCGGAGTTTAGCTTCCTCCAAAGCTTTGTAAGCACTATTTTTCTCTGCCTCCACCGGTAGCTTATTGTCCAATAAATTGATATGATCCTCGTAAAACCTGATGACTTCTTGAGGGAAATTTTGGTTCATACTAGTTGCTAGAACCATGTTGCTGGGTCGATCGGCCAAGAAGTCGTCAGGAGTTGATGGGATATCACAAGGATCCTCGGACTTCCATTCCACCAGGAAGGTCAGGTACCCATGCACAACTGTGACTCCATGGATTTCTTGGACTTCTTTACCTTCCGGGCATTCATCTAGCACACCGTCATACTAAAGATATATAGAGCATTGTAAGGTTAAATCTTCAAGGTCAAAGGTTAAATATTATAAAATCGAGATAATTATGAAAATCCCTTATTTTACTATTATGACTGGAGATTTTGATGATGTATTATCATAAATTTTAATTCTTGGCAATTCTTCTCGATTAAATATCTCACCAGATCCTTCTCCCGTTTAGCCTCTTTTGACCACAATCTCTGCAAATAATCCTGTCGAGTTTTCCTGGTCACTCGTTGATAGCCCGGGATTGTTCCCGAACTCGTCGGTTCATTTGTTGAATGGAGATACTGATGATCGGGATTATATCCATCCAACACATCCCAGTCCTGTTCAAGTTTAACATTCGATTCAAGTTTAATCTTCGCTGCAATTTCGCTTGCAACATTTTCTTCATATTTTTCAACCATCCATTGACATGCCGTAAGGTTCTTCGTGGGTTCCCAAGTATTGGCGCTACTGCAAATGTCATTACAATTTTATTTTAGTCTTTTGTTTCATATAGAGATTTAAAAATGTGGATTATTATTTATATAATCTATATAATAATAATGTAAATTTATAAATAATTTTTAAAAAATTTCAAATTATATTAATTTGAAGAACTTACTCAGGCCATCCATACCACTTGATCTTGTATTCCGTGCGGTCCAGTTTTTTGTTGAACCTTTTCGCCAGGATCCTTTCCACGACAAATAATCCTTCACTGTCCTCATCAGTCTTGAGTTTCTTGGCTTCTTTTGTCTTTCTTGGTCGACCTCTTTTCCTTCTGGGCTCGACTGCCGGTTCCGCATTTTCGCTCGCGGTCGCTGTTTCAGAATTCATCCCCCCGTTTGTATTGCTTGTCATTGTTTCATCCATTCTCAAGTCAGGGATCTAAAATATAAATTATATTTAACTATTAAAACACAATTTATAGATCAGCAATTTAACGATTATAGATGTAAGGTACAAAACATTCAAATTAACACAAAGCATAAGTAAATACAATTAATAATTTAAATAATTAATTTATAAAACTGAAATTAAGTAATAACAATTTTAAATTAATAAAATAAAAATATAATTACATTATTTAAATGAAATTATAAATTAATAAAGTGCACAATTAACTCCAAATTTTCAGGACACAATTAAGAATCAGTAATTTAATTAGTAGATACTTTTATAATAAAATAAAATAAAATAAAATAAAACTCACACCTACTATAAGTATCTACAAAATATAAAAAACGCAATATTTTTTTCAAGCGTGAATATCAACGTGTGTGATCTTCACAATAAAAGTTGTTTTTGCAGATTTTGGACCCCATGCGTTGTATTTTCAATCCGTACATTTAACATGTGCTCGCATGTGTTTCCAGAAATATTCTTATTATTCGAATCTAATCAGTGCACCCGTACAGTGATCAGCATATCTCTTTATTCTTAATTGCAACAAAATTATTCAAAACACAATTTATTCAGAATATTCTCAATTAGCAATTAGGGAAGAATGATAAATATAACAACACATCATAATATTCCAAGGATTTTTCCAGGAAAAACGTTTTGAAAATATACGGATTGCTAGCATCCAAATCCAATATTCAATGCTAATATTTAAATACCACGTGGTTCAAGCTTGGGTACGCAAACCAAACAAACGTTTAAAGAGCTTCGTGATGTGAACGTTCTTTAAGCTTTTTAAATTCATATAAATGTATACAATAAACCATTTTATATTATAATCAGTTAAATATTATTAAATTTAAAATTAACAATTAATATGAATGTGAAATGACGCAATGCATTTGTAGAGATTTATTCAATATTTTTCCTTGATTTTTATGTTCATTCCATTTTTACGTACATTTCAATGACATGAAACATAATCGATGATATATTTTATCCTTAAGGCATTTGAGACAGTAATTTTACATCTTCAAACTATAGTTTAAGTTTCGAATTATAGCTTCAGTACAATCCTGGAATTCCATTTTCGGCTGTCCAGACATCAAATTTCGCCACCCATTCCTCCGACATTTCTTCCTTCCACGCACCAACTTTCCCCTTCCGGATAAACTCGGTTTTGGTTGGAATGGCAGTTAGTGGCGGTGCCATGCGGGCAGCGGCGACGATTCTCTCCCAATTTACAGCAGGATTTGCCTTCATTTGCTCAAAGCTCAGGTGATGCTGGAGTTTTGTGATGTTATCGGGAGTTAAAGTTTTCCCGAGGAAGTTGGCCGTTTTTTGGAGCACTGGAACAAGATCCTGGTGTAACAATAAATACAAAATAATTGCTATTGGCATGAAATGAATGATAAAAATTCATCAAAAATTCATCAAAACTTCATCAAAACTTCATCAAAACTTCATCAAAAATTCATCAAAAATTCATAATAAATGTTTTAAATAATTTATGTTGTAAATTCGTCAATGTTAATTAAATATATTTAACCTTTTTCATCTCTTCATAAGTTAGGAACAGAACATTAGGTAGATGCCGAATCTCATAGAAACCTTTGAGGTTGGGCCAGTATGGGGAAAAGATGGCTAAAATAATTTATTTTTATAAATATTTTTATAATTAAAAATTATTTTGTAGGTCAATTGTACGGTGTGAGGAAATACTATTATTTTTACTATTATTAATAATACTTTATTATTATTTTTAAATGGGAAATCTCGCATTGTGGCAAGTATAGTATACAAGTTCGAATTGTATATATTGAATTATTTACTGATTACCATTATCAGTTATAAAAGTCTCCGCAAAATCTTCCAAACTCCCAGTGTACCCCGGTATAAGTACATTATGGTGGTAGTAGGACACGAACGCATCTTTCGGATTCCGGGCAACATAAATTAATTTTTGCTTTTTTGTTCGTCAGCAGTTGTTTAGGCAGAAGGCTCAATGGGAGATGCGATTTAATGAATCTCGGCTTGGTAGCATCCATTCCGGCAACGATCTCCATTGACGTCGGAGGCTTGTTTGTTTCATCCGTGCCGTTCCATTTTGGAGCAATGCGGAAGAACGCGTCGATTCTTGTATAAATTGTACATTTAATTACTCAGTTGAAAAGTTAAATGAGTTAAAAAAAATATGAAAAATTAAAAAATAGTTAAACTGGTACTCTAGAAATGGAAAACGATCCTCCAAGAAATCTTTCTTTGCCGTGTCGAAATTCAAGTCATGTCCCAGCAGCCAAACCATCTCCTGGGTCCATGTTGTTCCTATATGTAAATAATTTTATAAGGAAATTAAATAAATGAAAATTATTAAACGTAAAAAAAGTTATATTAAAGGTAAAAAAACTTTATTTACCACACTTGGGATACGAAATGACCCACACGTCGTCATCGCGGACCGGCATTTCGCGAATAAAATCCGCCCATTTTGCGTACGAACTAGGGAAGACAACATTGTCCGGGCCGTAATAGCAGAAATCGAGATCCCAATATGTTCCAGGAAGGCACCTTTCTGCCCACCGTTTTGCCTCAGGGGTATCTGCTTTTCTTTGACTTATTGCCATTTTATTATGAATGCCTGTCGTTTCTGTTTTTGCACTATTTTTAGAACCCTGCTGGAGCACTGTAAATTCTATAATGCTGAGTCAATGCCGAGTGTAATTATCAGCGTTGTACATATCAGGTGCGAATGAAGGTTGCTTAATCAGCCGATTATGAATTGACATTATGAACTACCGCTAAACATACTTGACGTAATTCATGCGTTTGGTAAACAGATTATGAAAAGTACTTGAACCCAACAGAAGGAATATAGTGTATATATACTTTATAAAATTGGTTTATCTATTCATACTTATCTATCTTTACAAATCGTCGGCGAAGTATCAAAAAGTACCAATTTCTATGTTGGAGGGATATAAATTGGTACTTAGGGATCATTCGCCGACGAAATGTTTCATATTACTAAAAGTATTTATATGATGAAGTTTTTTGCAAATGGCATGGTAAATAGTTTAACATTTTTGTAGGGACACAATGGGCATTAGAATGTGTTAGGGGGGTCATTTGGGGAAGTCCGTGTTGGTTTTTAAATGCCTCTTCCGAGGAAATGAATCCTCTTCCGTCCACTGAAGTTATACTTCTTTACTGACATCGCCTTAACAAACTTGACAGACTCATTGCAAACATCTGAGTGGATCGTGCATAAGCAGTAGCACAGGGCAAAAGTTAAGTACATAACTAAAATTATGAGCATGGTAGGTCCAGTCGTATGAATGCCATTAGCCGAGCTAATACTCTTGATTGTCACTGAATTAATTGTGACAATAACCAGCATAGCTACTGTTTTATAAGCACAGGACACGAACGGATTGAAAGCAACATTATAAACACGTGTTAAAATTTGACGATTTGTGTAGGTTTTCTTTAGTTCATTTATGAAAGTTTGATTGGTTGTCAAGGTGCTAAAATGTAAAGATTCAAAAAATATGAATTAATTAATTTTAATTACCGGTTATCATATTAGTTTTTGACGGATAAATTCTGATTCCGACATGTTACTAATATGTTTATATTTTTGTTTTGCAAAAAACACATATAAATGCATGTTATGGTTCCTATCACATATACATATTCAGCTTAAGCTGTCCTATTGATTTCCATATGCAACCAATCCTCTCCGTGAACACCATGCCAGCCACTGACATTTGGTGTGAAAAACATAACACACTACGTTTCATGAAATACAATACCTGATCCAAGTCTACATATTGTATCACTTTAGCTTTCCAAGATGTTTATTTTTAAGGCATTAAATTATCGAGTAGCAATCACTGCTGCAGGTATTGATTTCAAAATGAAATGAAATTTAAAACATTGAGAGCTGAACAACACAGTGAGTTTAACACAGTTGAAGCACTGTGTTACTTTCAATTTTACATGTGAGAATTAGAATGAACATATAGTAATATTTTATATTTTCTAAGTATTTGTGTATTTATTTTTTTGTCTCTATATGACAATCCAATGCCGGATCGGAGGGTAAAATTGACATAGACAGAAAACCTTATCATTGCAGCCAGTATAGGGCCGTAACAAGGAAGCTTTTACATATAGCATTAAGAATTTAGTTCTGCGTCTTTATACCCTCAACAGTTGTAGTTTATATAAGTACAGTACATGACAACTCATTTCCTTCTGACGACAGAAGAAACAATACAGACAGACAGTGATTTCATTTACAAGATGAAAGATATGGGATTTCGAAACTGTCCATGAAGATGAAAGATGTAGGATTCCAAACTGTCGGACAAGACCCTCCGACTTTTTAAACTGGAAGGAAATAAGGATTCATGATAAGATACAAATGCTGCTGCTGAGAGTCCTTAATCATTTTTATCAAAACAGCCAGGCCAAAACGCATCCACAAGCGTATACCAAAACAACCGTTCAAGCCGGTTTTAAAGCAACAAGACCTTTAACTTTACAGATACCAAAGGGAAATCAACAGAAACAAAATATTTTGTTCGTAAGTTTGATGATCCACTTGTATGATCCTCTCATTGAAATGTCAAGAGGCTAAACCTATAATTCCTAAATATTTATGTACCCTTACACGTTGACCTTGTATAAATGCTTCCACTCACTGTACATACATATACGACTGATCCCTGAGCCTGTAATTTATTCAGTAAAAATATTTCAGAGGCATGACTTTTGCCTTTAAGTATAATTCATACATAGAGGATACACAACCCTGTTATTTAGGGATGGAATGAGAGGGTCCGGAGATGAAATCTCGTTCTCGGGAAGCTGCGTGAGAAGATGCAACCTTGAACATACATACACAGGGAATCTGAGAGAGGTTGGAAGGGGAATTCCAGTCTAACCTCCAAGTCAAAACTGATCCATGAATGCTGGAAAGCGTTTATTTTTCAATGAGTGAGGAACGAGGAAAGAGCGGCAACAAGCAACGGAAAATACGAGACCCGGCTTAACCTTTTTCCCACTTCCTGTTCTGCCGGAGTGAAATTATTTTTGTAACGACTGATTTTTTGCCCGAACACTTCGCTATCATTCCGGCACACAATAGGTAAGCCAATGTTGTTAAAATTGTGCAACCAATAATAATAATAATTATTACAGTAAAATAAAGTAATTTCAATTGTTATAATAAGGGAAATTTTATTTTAAATATATATAGAGCATGTACCTATTTATAAAAATAATCCTATTGAGATATTTATAAACAATTTAAAATTAATTTTAATTTCAGTAAGAGAATGTGTAATAATATTGGGGTAATAATAATTTAGTTATTGTGTTGTGGTTTTGGACCTGTGCTCATACATTATACATAAGTATACATACGTGTAGTATAGTTACACTACGCAAAGTTATATTTGATTTTCATTTGGTCGTACAAATGAAAGTGAAACTGGTGCACATACACATGTGTAGTAGCAGCCAAATT
Source organism: Lipothrix lubbocki (assembly GCA_034696945.1). Taxonomy (NCBI): domain Eukaryota; kingdom Metazoa; phylum Arthropoda; class Collembola; order Symphypleona; family Sminthuridae; genus Lipothrix; species Lipothrix lubbocki. The sequence goes on from JAQGAK010002845.1 coordinate 9,491, forward strand.
AATTAACATTGCACGTGGTAGCATAATTGTAAAATTACGTGTAAACGTGTATAGGAAATGCGAAAACATTGAAAAGTGACCTTTAAGCACTTGTAAATTTGCGTGGCTTACTCGCTAAAATATGCCTATTTGCTTTCAGCTTACGAATACTCAAGAGCAAATGAAATGTGTCAGTTGTTTAGCCAATACAATAAAATTGTTAATATTTTTTGCTGTTTTTTAGAAGGATTGACTCTGATTTGTATTCAGTCTTATGACAGTTTATGGGTGACTTTTCAAGCATCTTTCGTATGGGTGATGGTTACATGTATAATTCTATAAGTATGTATACATGGGATTTTAAATAATTTGTCAACGTACGTATAAAGCAGATTTTATGTAATAATGTTATATGTGCAGTTGTATATTAATATTTTCCCTTTTGCCTTAAGACTGAAACAGAAAGTGTGAGAAACTTCTGCTAAAAAAATAGCATTGAGATTATGTAATAGTATATATTTATAAGTAAGTCTTGCAAATTTTTCCTTGCCTTTTGCATTGCACACTTGAGGCTCCTTCCCGTAATTACACTGCCGTCAAGGACAATCTCCAAGAGCACATGTATCTATGATAAACCAAATTATTTGCATGATTCCACTTATGTACCTATGGAGTAATAGTATAATATGATGTTTTTCTCACGACATTATTTTAAATTGAATTTGTGTATTATTTCTTTGGCAGTCGTGCATTCAACATTATTAGCAATAAATAGGTCTAAGTCCAAATAAGCTCGCTAATTTTCTCATTATTTTGAAATCTTAAATTACCGAGGATTAGTCTGTGTTTAGATTTCTGTGTTGTTTGTTGCTAAATCAGTCAAATTGTAAGTGTTATTTATATAAGTGCTTGGTTATAGTATATGTTCAATGTACATGTATATACATTATACATATATATTGTTTACGAAGCTATGAACAAAACAATTCAATAAAAGCATTGTCTTCTTTTTATAGTTGAATATTGACATTTGGGTAAGAGGAATAATCCCATTGATATTGGCTTCTTGATTGTATCATTGCAGATATTATTTTTACAAAACTGTTGGCTGAGCTGTAGAGCGAAGATAGTCATGACTGTAGAAGAGCTTCCGCCGATTGAACGAATGGCGGACGACGAAAGTCGGAAGGGGTAAGCTAATAATAAGCTTGCAATAATGTACCATACTATAGTATTGCCTTTACATTTCCTAAGTTTAAAAATGAAACACATAAATAATTTATGAATATTTCATACTATTTTACTTCTGTAAATGGACAAGATACATGGATTCCGGAAATACAACAGGGAAGCAGCGAAAAGGCAAAAATGTACTTGGAGTACGCCTGGCACCGTTAAGGATTCCCTGGGAAAGAAGGATGGAGACAGTGGCTGTAGCTTCATTTGTAATAAATTATTATTTTTTATATAAAAATTCTTAATTGCTTTAGTGAATTGTTTGAGAATTAATTAAATAACAATATATGTATGTCCAATTATTCAGATGTGCACATTCTTCTTCATGGGCCCGGTCGGGTTCTTCCTGTTTATGTACTTGTTCTTCTACACAAACTATCATTACATCTCCATTCTGTATGTTGCGTGGTTTTTGTACGATCGGAACAAGTGCAATGTTGGAGGAAGAAGGTAAATAAATCATGATTATTGTTTAGTAATTTTAAGAATACGAATACCAAACATGTGCACTAATGAAATTTAGAATACAATTTATTTGATATAATGAATACTTAATTTTTATAAACTTATAATTATATATAATTAAGATAAGTGGGAAAAATATTATCACATTAATTTTGTTGGGAAATATAGAATGGACTGGGTACGCAACTGGAAAGTTTGGAAAAGATACTGCAACTTCTTTCCGATTCAGCTAGTAAAAACTGTGGAATTGGATGCGAAACAAAATTATCTTTTCGCTTCTCACCCACATGGCATTCTTTGTAGCGGAGCTTTCGGAAATTTTGCTACGGGTAAATAAATATGATTCATGTTAATTATTTCTTCGAATCATATATTTTGTTATAATAGTACATAAACGGCAAATAAATCTTATTTACAGAAGGAACAAACTTCAGTAAAGTCTTCCCAAACATTACACCACATTTGCTGACTCTTGAAGGGCATTATTCCTTCCCGTTGTACAGAGAGTATCTAATGTTATCAGGTTAGCTTATTATGATATTATATTAATATTAGTTTAGGTAATTAACTGGAACTGAAATTTTTCTAAACAAATTTGTAATTATTGTCGTTTCGTAGGAGCTTGTTCGGCATCTCGTAAAAGTCTGAACTACCTTTTGAGCTATCCGGGGGGTGGTCATGCTGCAGTTCTGGTACCCGGTGGCCCATCTGAATCTCTCGATGCTCATGCTGGTGAACCTACAAAAATCCATTTGAAGAAACGGAAAGGATTTATTAAAATCGCTATTCAGAATGGGTATTGAAAATACTAATTTATTATAAAAATCGGAAATAAAATAACTAAATCAACTTTGGGATACTTCATTTAAGATGTAATGTGCTTTTATGGTCATTTAATTTGCCCCTTTATTAAATATAATACTCAATATTTCCAGAGTGTCTATAGTTCCGGTATACTCTTTCGGGGAAAACCACATATATGATCAAATTCACAATCCAGAAGGGTCACTTGTGCGAAGGATTCAGGACCGAATGCAAAAACTGTTTGGCCTCGCTCCGGTAATCTTAAAAGGTCGAGGATTCTTCCAATACTCTTTTGGAATACTTCCACAACGGAGAGCAATCACATCTGTTGGTAATTACATGTATAACTTGACTTAATCCTTAGATGTCAAACATTTGGTTCGTCTATCATTAAAGGTTTGATTATATTTTTCCATAGTTGGAAGGCCCATCAAGACGGAAAAGACCTTCAACCCAACGCAAGAAGAGATTGATCGACTTCATCAGTGCTACATCGACAGTCTTGTCGAATTATTTAATTCCCATAAGGACTTGTATGGAAATCCGGAAGACCAGTTAGAGATAGTTTAGCTGTAGTAAGTTATTGATGTTGATGTTGTTCGGAAATACTTATTTTGCAAACAGCAATAATGTCACGTTGCATGACTGATGTACTGTATAGATGCTTACATACATACATTTTGTGCTTAAAGTGCACACTATCTATTGTTACTCCGCTTTTGTGGTCGCATTAATAATGCCTAAAGCATTTTGTACTATTTCATAGAAGACGAGCTAACATCCCACGATGCTTTATACTTTACCCTTTGTACAATCGCCACATCAAGTCAATTATGTACTGGCAATAATAAAGTAGTCAAGATTGAATAATAAATGGGATCATATATTGTGTACATTCGTTGTTCAAACGGAAAATCATTCCGGTTATTATACTTGCTTATCATTCATGCCTCCGTCATTGTTATGTCGTAAGTTTTGAAATTGATGTATTTTGACGAAGAGCTAGGGAATTTACTGTGATCGAAGATGTCTCACTAACATGTTGACTATCAACATTTTGTAATTGCATGATTGTCAAATTGTCAATATCGATCATGGAGTTGACAGAAATATTCATAAGAATTCATAACGACTGTCCGTACTCTATAGTCGTTATGAAAACCCTTTTCAGCCATCCTTCCGAACGTAATCGGTAGATTAAGCGTAGGCAGTATTTTATTTTTTTAAATTGTTAACCGTAAAATTTTTGAATGGGCAAAATTTTTGCAGCAGGTATGTAAGTACCGTGCAGGTGTGTAAGTTTTCAGAAGTAACTAGATTTTAAAGGTGCAACACTTAATCTACTATTTAGAGCAATAATATGTATTCTTGATATATGGATATATACTTTTTTTGACCATGTTTAGATTTGGTCACAGTGTTACCATGACTTCACCTGACTCACAGCCTTGTTTTATTCTCAAAGCTGTTATTCCATGGAGCTCGTTTACAGGACTTGATGACTTTTTGCAAAACAATTTAAACAATAGACACTTTATTCCCCTTAATAGTTCCTCGAGAAGTAAATTATTTACTTTGACGTCCGAAATACAAACACTGACTAGATTGATGATGACACTAAACATGCCTTCAATTAAATAATAATAACACATGTAGCTGTATAGACGTATAGATTTACATTAATGGGTTCGCTCACAAACAACTAAAACCCGAGCTTACTGAAATCGGGTTATGCATGAGCATATGAAAATTCCAGTCAGTTGTTTGCGTCAAGTCTTGAATTGCTATGGTGATAATTTATTATATTACATATAATTGCAGGTACTCATTATAATATTTTGATTGTAAAGGCTGAGGGCACTTATGTCGACATAATAAATTCTTATTGTCAAGTATAGAGTATATTCAGCTTAATTTTGTGTAATGAGGAGAAAAGTCAAAGCACGTGTGAAGAATCTATATAATATATTTTGTATAATAGTAGGAATTAATTTTGCAATACTAAAACTTGTGGGTGGGTGGTGGCAACAACAGAATGATTTTCATTGAAATTTCGCATTAGTTTCGAGACATCCAGAGTCTCGATAGTCCATACTTATTAAGTTGCTGCAATGGTTTCAAAATTTCTTGTGACCTGAGGGCCAACAAACATTTTTTAGAATCTTTACTGAATACCTTAAAATGCTAGTGAGAATATATTTTTTCGTTATTATGACAATATTTTGTCATTTACCATTTGCTCATTCCTTGGCATTTGAAACCAAGACGAGTTTAGAAATATCATTTCTGAAAGCTTCGATATCCCAAACGAAGCTTGAAACATGTGATACGTTTTATATATCATCGCCAGATGGCAGCACCACGGACAGACTAACGGTGCTATCTAGTTTTTCACATCGGCAAGCCAGCTCCCCATCAAAACGACTCAACATACCCCATGAAAACTACAGCATCGAAGGAAACGTTTCCGACACCACGGACGACCCTCATATTCAAAAAAGGTGGAACCATAACGTTAAAAAGTATAACGTTGTCTGCGCTGTAGTCATAATCTTGTTGAATGAACCAACAGATGACGTATTTGAATATGTGAACAGTAAAATTTCTCACCGATTCTACCCTCTAACGAAACGAAACGAAGATTATTATATTTTCATTGCCAACGCACAATTAGAAGAATTTGCGTCGCAAGAATATTTAAATTATTGGTCGAAGCAAATCCTAAAATTGGAATACGCACATTCTGTGTTACTAGCTAAGTTTCTGTCTTCGGAATATCTATTTGTCAAACGATTGTGCATGCTTTGCGATGGACATGAAATAATTAAGCGAAATCATTTGGACATATTTGCTATTAAAAATCCCAGTGTCTTCGTTGAACATTACTTTCCAGTAGAGAAACAATTGTACGGAAAACAAATTCGTGTAGCTTTAATGACCAAAGTCCCTTCGCGAATCGGTGTTCGTAAAATTGAGGAATCAGGCCCGGAGGATTCTGAAGATAAATATGCATTCGACCGTGGCTTGTACAAGTTTTTGTTCGAGGAATTTGAAAGCAGATTAAATTTCACCACTATTCCTTTCCCATCGACGGGTGGTGGCAGCACTGGAAACATTCGAAAAGATGGAAGCTGGACTGGTGTGATGGGCGATGTCTTAACTGGAAAGGCGGACATTGGATTCTCCGCGGGAGGAAACTGGTTACGAAACCAATTCGTGGACACTAATTCTGGGATAATGGAATTCATGTTTCTATCCTTCGCTAGCGGGAAACAACCCGCTGAATACACTTGGATGGCCATATTCTGGCCGTTTAGTCTACAGATTTGGTTACTAGTTGTCTGTTCCTTCATTGGAGGCTTCCTAGTTATCATGATGCTCAAACAATCAGTATTTGGCTTTCTGCGAACTTCCCTACCAATAACTTTAAACGCTGGTGGCGGTATCTCGGTGAAGCATCCCAAGAAGTTGGATGCCCTAGAATTTATAATTTCCGCATTTTTCGAAAAGGCGGGTCATATCCATGGTAATTTATCCGTACGGAGTTTCTCATGTTTTTGGAGCATGATAGGGTTAGTTATAGCAACGTTGTATAAAGGGAAAATAGTCGGTCTATTAGCCTTTCCTTATTACCCACCAACTCCAAGGAATTTCGATGAGCTGGCAGTATCTGATTTCACTTGGGGTCTGCAATTTTATGGTGGACTAGCCTATGATCTTTTTAGACTATCGTCAAACCCAACATTGAAGTTTCTAGCATCTAAAATGGAACTAGAACCTAATGCTACCAGATGTTACGAAAGGGCAAAAAATTCTAAATTTAGCTGCATAACTTACGGAGCCATGGCTGACTTTTCTATTAGAAAGAATTTTTCCGATAAATTTGGTCACAGTGATGTTAGCGTTGCTCCGTCCAGAGAGTTTATAACTTCTGTTGCTCCAGCGGTGAAAAAACGTTCGTATCTTATTCGGATATTTGATAAAACTATTGGTAAAACAGTTGATTCTGGGCTGATCGATAAGTGGGTTCTGATGGACTACGAGCACATCCGGCAAGAAAAAGCGCAGGAGGAGCTTATGAAAGGAACGACGACCAAGCCTCATATGCCAGATCACAGCATATTGACACTGAAAAACTTCAAAGGTGCATTTATGATACTTTTGGCGGGAGCAAGCTGTAGTTATTTATTATTCCTTGGTGAAAATTCCTCTAATGTATTGACATTGTTGAGATCCATTGGGATAAAATTAATTAAACATTTAAAAACCACGAGCCATATGACAATGACAACAAAGGATGGTAACGGAGAAGGTAAAACAGATTTTTAAGGCTTCAAAGATTAAATTCGGTAATTAATAAATGATTACTCGCAATTGCGTAAAAGTAACTAAAACAGTTTGAAGAAAGTTATTGGCACAATTTTTCAGGAAAATGTAGAGTGATTTTCAAAATGGCGGCCAGAGTAAAAGTTGTAATAATAAATTCAAAGCGAGTATTGCTGAAGCCAACCCCCTAGGTGGTTCAAAAATTACTAATTCCCAATGCTTATATAATTCCAAAGTAAGAACCTCTGGAAGAAAATGATTTGGATTCCATTAAATCTGACAACATAACGAATGACAATTCGTTGGAGAAGAAACCACAGCAGCTAATTTGGAGCAACGTTCGACGGCATCACATTGATACGACGACTGGGCAAGGACATTAGCGATCAGCCTCCAATGGGTCTCAAAGAAAAGTAATTAGGCACAGTAGTCGCCTCTAGAAGTACCACCAGAAATAAAATTACGTTCGTTAAAAGTATTGTTTAGTTTTTTATATTATTGGTAAAATTTTATTTTCGAAGTTATTTTTCCATTGAAATTAGTGTTTCTGAAATTATCATTCGTTTGTGATTACTCATTGTTAACTGAAGTAGGTTACATTAATTAGTATTAAAATCTTCAAACTATTCACTAGTTAATCGACCTCCTTAAAGATATATCTGTACTACATTTTGGGTCCATGCCCATTGATTTCGGCGAAGATGTCGAACCACACAATTGTACATACTACCAGCGTAAACCTAGTCGAATTGTGGGATGTGTACCATAAGATTTGTCTTTTTAATGAACCAACTTTGCGTCAAATTTCTCCGAACACAAGAATTAATCACAACTGAATTACATTAGATAAAGTATTTCGTCTTGAGAATGCAGCAACAATTAGCACATTCTTTGATATGATTATATGATATTGTACACGTATATTAATATTTTTAATTTGTATTATAGTTCATTAACCTGTCAGCTTGTAGTATGCATACTTATAGACTAGAACCTAAAGAAATGTTTTATACCACAATACTGCAAATTATCTTGGACGGATGTTGTATTACTGTTTATAATTTTATTAACTGAACTGTACATATACATAATGTCAGTAAGGTATTACATTTTGTGGTAACAATTAAAGTCAAGAAACAAACATAAATATAGAACCATTGTGCTTGTGCTTTAATATTTTGAGTTAAAGTGGGGTATTTATTCATCACTTAGCGTCTAACTTTCTACACAGCTAACATGCCTGATTTCTTTCGGGTATAAGCAAGATCCGTACACGAAATTTCACCTCAAGTCATGTTCGCGTTCAAGTAACAAAGTTTTACTTGAATTTCAGGTCATGGTCAAGTTCAAGACAGAATTTAAAAATACTTGACCACGAACTTGCATTTTCGCG